>CM070825.1:13432882-13438299 GCA_036326025.1 Chrosomus eos
CTCTCTCTCTCTCTCTCTCTCTCTCTCTCTCTCTCTCTCTCTCTCTCTCTCTCTCTCTCTCTCTCTCTCTCTCTCTCTCTCTCTCACTCACTCACTCACTCACTCACTCACACACTCACTCACACACACACACACACACACACACACACACACACACACACACACACACACACACACACACACACACACACACACACACACACACACACACACACACACACACACACACACACACACACACACACACACACACACACACACACCACACACACACACACACAACGCTCTTGGAATCCCAGGGAGAATCCGTCTGCTTTAATTAACACAGCCTGCCTTTGGCTTGTTGAATCCAGGCCGCAGTGAGAGAGCTGTGACCAGGTCTCGAGAGCTTTGAGCCTTGAGCTGAAATACTAACCCTCATTAGACTCATACTAGGAGACTGTTAAGTAGGCCTCTGGTCTGGAGCAGAGAATAGCAGGACAGGGCTTTTTCCTACACCTCATCCCAATTAGCGGATTGACTGATCTATCTAACTGTATATATCTGTATATTCACAACACACACACACACTCACACACACACACACACACACACACACACACACACACACACACACACACACACACACACACACACACACACACACACACACACACACACACCACACACACACACACACACACACACACACACACACACACACACGTCTAGTTCACTATCTTTATGGGGACTCTCCAAAGACTTAGTGGTTTTTATACTGTCCAAACTGTATATTCTGTCCCCTTACACTAACCCGACCCCTACACCTACCCATCACACAAAACTTTCTGCCTTTTTAACATTTTCAAAAAATCTCATTCTGTATGATTTATAAGCTTTTGTACCCATGGTTGAGATCCGGATGGGCTATTATTTCATCCGCAAACGCATCACAAAATTCATCATCCGTCCGCCATCCATCCGCACCAAAATTTTTTTTTTACCAATTTTCAAAACCGGGACCTTTTAAAAGGTCTGTGCCTGTTATTTTACTAATATTTGCTGTAATTTAAAGGTCCACCATTATATTTACAGGTAATTGCTTGTATTTTGGTTTTACATCAATTTTACGTTATTTTAAAGGAAATTGTCTGTATTTTTACAGGGTTATGTGTAATTTTACATAAAATAGTACGATTTTTTCTGTGAAATTACAAAGAAAAAAAGGTGTAACTGCAGAAATCAGCCAGCATTTAACATTTTTTCCTTGAAGAAAACTTTAAGGGGGTTAAAGTGAGTTTTAAGGTGAAATAATAACAAGATTAAAAGACTATAATGATTCAATATGTTTTTACATAAAGTTAGCTACATACAGTAGGCAGGCCTATGGATATGGATGTACTTTTCGGATGTATGGTAACAATATTTAACAATGTATATACACGTCTGATTCAGCCTCTGACCATTACTTGACTTCTGTGATAAAGTTATATGCTACTGTATGACAACAGGCTTGTTTGACCAGTGCGATTTGGACTGGATTCAGAAAGGATACCTGGTATCTCTGGAGATGTGTGTGAGAAGAGAAGTGTTCCTGACATGGGTAGATCTGCGTGTGATCGGGTTGGGTAAACAGCTGGAGGGCTGGCTGGGTCACAGGGGAAAGTGTGCTGGCCGGCTGCTCCTGCAGGCATTCACTTCATTGCTTGGTTTCAGACCAATTTATGTTGGCGTCACGGATATTCAAGTTTGATTGCATGTTCGTATTGATCGCCCACTTCGGATGCAATGAACTCTCCATGTTTTCATTCTAAAAATACCACTTTATTGATGTAAAATCAACTGTTAGTAATGTTTAATACAGTTATTTATAATCAGCTAAACGTGTTTCGCCACTCATTCAAGTAGTTTCGTGAGTTGTGTAATGCTGGTTTGCCAGCATTTAACGTCATCACACACCACGTCATAGATATGAATTCTATTAATCCAAAGTCTGAGTAATCATTTCTAGTATATAAAATGAGGAACGTAATATTTTGGTCACAGAGAGTGAGAATCTCTAGTTTATGACATGAAAACCTGATCAGCCAATGGCAATTCGCCACTATTTCACATTTTGATGAATTGGTGGCGAATTCATATAAGTTTGTACAATCTCATTCATAAATTTTTATACCTTCTGCTCACACTCCATTGAGGTTTGGTCAATTAGCAAATAAAGCACAAAGTTATAAAAAAATAACCTAAAAATTACTTGAATAACAGATATTTCGCGTCTCTAGTGGATTAACAGTGTTAAAGTTGTGACCAATATATGATTCAGTAACTCTTTATTTTAAGGTGACTCGTTACTACATGCACTTACTACAGTAATAACAGTATACCAAATTTACTATTTACTATTGATATTATACCTAACCATAACGCAATTCTATAGTTAGTTACTAGTACATGTAGTTAATTAATATTTCTCAGTAGTTATTGAGTAAGTACACTGTAAAAACTCATTATTTTGAGTTATCTTTTTGCATGGGTTTTTTTTAGTTTAACTAACTTATTTCGTTAAGTTGAGGACAAGAAAACTTAAAATTTCTTGTTGTCTGGACAATCTAGTTAAAAAAATAAGTTGAAATAACTAAATTGCTAAAATATTTTTTACAGTGTACAATGTAACTACGTCTCCTTAAAATAAAGTGTAAGCTATAATTATTATTATTTTATTTAGTGCTGGACAAGAATTAATTGTGATTAATCGCATCCAAAAGAAATGTTGTGTTTATGTATGTGTGTGTGTACTGTGTATAATTATTTTGTATATATAAATACACACACATGCATGTATATATTTAAGAAAAAAGTTATTTATATATATATAATATTTATATTTGTATATAATATAAATTTTTATATATTTTATATATATATATATATATATATATATATATATATATATATATATATATATATATATATATATATATATATATATAAATATTTCTTAAATATATACATGGATATGTGCGTATTTATATATACAAAATAATTATACATAGTACACACACAACATATATTATGTAAACACAACATTTCTTTTGGATGCGATTAATCACAATTAACTGTTGTCCAGCACTAATTATATTATATTATATTATTATATTCTGTTAGTCCATCCAAAAGCAGACCTATCTGTTGAAATTGTTCTTCTACTTATTAAAATGCTCTTCACACAGAAGAGGAGAGAGAGAGAGAGAGAGAGAGAGAGAGAGAGAGAGAGAGAGAGAGAGAGAGAGAGAGAGAGAGAGAGAGAGAGAGAGAGAGAGAGAGAGGAGAGAGGAGAGAGAGAAGAGAGCAATAAAAGTGCAATACTTTCTGCAACTTTAAACCGATTTTAAATTCATTATGAAGATCTCATCACAAAATCAGTCTCCAACAAATTCAGCTCTTGTCTTTCTATAGAGCTACTGTACTACTGGTTTTATATTCTCAGTGATTGTTTCTTGGTTTGGAGATCCTGGTGGCTGCAGTCGCTCTACTGCAATTTGATTTGCACACACACACAAAAAGCATCTGTTAAAATGGCAAGCAATTATACGAGTCGTGCCGGCAATTATGCAATCAGCAGCGTTCTCTTCTGATTTCGTGACAGCAGAAGAGATATGAGCAGTCACATCACTGACTCACATGCTCGCCGGACCATCTGATCAACCGTTTCTATAACGACCAGCAAGCACGTGTCTAAATATGAACTTGGACCAATTTCTATCGGGCTCTCTTGATATGATTCATAGCTGCATGACCACAACAGAGCTCTAAAATAATAATTAATAATCTTGCATAAGAATTCACATAGTGAAACGCACTGTTTCACGCTGTTTAATGCTGTTTGCAGGTGAAATGGGCAACAACAAAAAAAAAACCATAGACTTGCACAGCAACTATAGGCGTCGATCCCATAGATGTTCACTGAAAAGCAATTCTGTAGATATTTAACCAATCAAAACATTGGTTGAGATTCGGGAATTATATATATACCAATATCTATATATATATGAATATATGAATTAAAGCAGCACTATGCAGGATTTCCGTTTTTGTCAAACAGTGACCCCTAGAGTCGCTGTGGGATACTTGTACTGTCGTAAATATCACGCACGCAGAGATGTCTCTGCACTCACGGCCTGATCCCCTCCCCCTGTACACCGGTACCTGTTCAGTAAGATGAAAGCTGTAACGAGTGGAAATAAGGTGTGGCCCCTTTAAGAGCTGTGCGCGCCCTGTTGAACTGTCGGCAGTCTGTATTGTATGTGCGCCTCGAACACAGCGCCGGCGACGACCACCATTCAACACGAAATCAGTAATATAAACATTACAATGACTCCAAAGCTGTTCGGTTAAGGTAAAAAAGTTACTTAGTTCATCTTTAAGCTCACGCCAGCGAGCAAATACTGGACCAATATTGATTCTTGTCGGCCTCTTGCTTTATCACTCAGCCTTTTCCTCTTCCGAGTCTTCTCAGACAAAACCTTTTTCGTTGCTTCGGCCATAACGAAAGCAATAGCAAACGAAAACACACGCTGGCTGTTCACTCACGTCCGAATTGGAGGAACTGGTGGGGAAAGTGACGTATGCCGTAAAGCATTCGAATTTTGTAGTTTATTTTTGTGCACGGGTGCCGACCCGAAACCCGAAGTTACATAGTGCCAGTAAAAGTGATACAGACCACGTCAGGCTATGGCTGACGTGTCAATTAACTTATTTTAAGTCGATGTACCATCACAAGGGTCTTGGAAATATATTATGAAGGTTGAAAAACTACATAGTGTTACTTTAAAAACTCTGCACTAACTGTACCAAATATACTACTCTGAACAACTGTGTATAAATGTCATCGAGATATTTTCAAGTCCCAGCTTTTTTTTGTGCCAGTTTCCATTTACCAGTGTGCCGTGCTGGAACAATTATTATTTGCTTACCCAGCTTATTTTCAATACCAACTTGGACCATGTTTGTCAGCTAAGGACTCTCGGCCAAAAGTAAGTGGAGATCTGTCGCCACTGAATGGCAGGAAATGACCTTAAGAGAGCTTATCCTGAGTAACAGTAACTTAACACAATATGAGGCATTTCTTAACCGGTAAACGGCCATATTTTTCCGAGCGGACACTTCAAACTGTTTATTTTCCAACCTGTTTCGAAGTGGCCACCGAGTTCAACTGTTATTGTGAAGTAGACCAGCTGAACTCTCTCAGGCCAAAAAATCGGAAAAAGAATCCAAAATACGCCCACGGATTGATAGCCATAAAAACACACCCCACCGCGAGTACCGATGGAGGGCTGTAACCTCGCTGTGTTGAGACAGCTGCTCCGATGACTTGGGCTCTCAACAGGTTGCGTGATTCATCTTGTGAGTCAGGACTCGAGACTTCATCTCCATCCGTG
>CM070825.1:13438399-13550899 GCA_036326025.1 Chrosomus eos
CTAGCCAACCAATGACTTGATTAGAGCTCAGTCAGAGAAGAAGAGATGGTAGATATTGTGCACTTCAAACTGTTCTGAAAACAGCACTGCAAGGTCACCTTATGAGTATTATCTATATCTATATGTTAGGGCATGACTTTTCAAGCAGAGACCTGAGCCTTAAAATATCAAGAATTGGGTTTGGGATCTTTTGACTTTGGCCTTAGATCTCAGTGTGGTTACATCATGTCCTTAAGCAAAGAAAAATACAGCCTACAACAAAGTGCGGTGAGGTGGGAGGCGTGTTAGTTCTGATAGTTCGTAGCCATAACAAATTAGCAACATTATTAACACAAAAACAATCCATTGTTCAATCCTTTCAGAACATTCCAAAAATTCATTGTTTCATTCAATTTCATACAGTCCAGGAAAAATAAGTGTCCATTTTGATTTCACGGTCAATTTCGATATCAACTTTAACAAATTGAACCTTTGTACGGTGAGAAAAAAAAATCCTCTTTTTTTGTTACATAAAATGTAGCATTATAGTTTCATGCTGGTTTGTCAGTATGCCGTTCCTCCACTGAACGCTGGCCACCAGTCCAGCACACACACACACACTAGCCAGTGCGCCATTAAGCATTTCCTCTGCAGGATGGAGACGTGAAGTCATGTCTTTCGAAAGAATAACAAAACAATCAGTAAAGAAATGTTACATTGTTTTAATTGTTAGGCTGCACAATGCTCACACATTGTAGACACACAGTGTGTCTGCTGACTGGTGTCACACTCTCTGATCCTCTTTCGCATTTTGTGCAAATGTTCCCCGCTTTGAATAGTTCGTAGAAACAGAAGCGGGTCTGACCTTGAAGTGACAGTACTGTTATTATAATGTGAATAAAGGTGTGAAACCACTCAAGGGTTTTAGAGATGTGTTTGCTTGTAGCTTGCACACGTTTTTAGTATCAACAAATTCTAAAGGATATCCTGTATAGCTTCTCTTCTGTTTAATGCATCCTTGCTGAATAAAAGTATCAATTTCTTTAAAGGGGTCATATAATGGTACATGCACTTTTAAAAGTTGATTGTACTGAAATGTGTGTTGGCAGTGCCTGTACACAACCATCATATAATGATAAAAATCCATCCAGTGTTTTTTTTTTAATCTTCTTATATGTTTTCCCCTGCCTCAAATCGAGCCGTTCGAGCCTGTGACGTCACAAGCTCGGACGCCCCTCCCACGATCGTTGATTGACAGCATCGTTTAAAGACAGACCCGCCCTCGCTCGTGAGTGAGATGTCAATCATAGTTCGTCATTGTTGATACACTGGAGCAGAATGGCGCCTAAGCGATTGTGGTGTTCTCTTCTTGGGTGTAATAAGGAACACTCAGTCATTTTAATGTTCCTAAATCCGAACCGCTGAAGACGCAGTGGCTGAGTTTTGTTTATGAAGGGAATATTCCCAACGATCAACGTCAATGCGCTCATGTTTGCGCAAATCATTTCTCACCAGACTGCTTTTTAAACGAGGCAAGGGTCAATATAAATCAGGTTTTGCTAAGAAGCTGCTACTGAAAAAGAAATCGGTACCAATTATTCGTGTTCCTGCTGGACCTCCAGAAGAAGTGAGTGTAACGTTTTATTAACCTTTATATTAATCTTTGCAAACCCCTTGCACGCTTCACGATGATTGTGGCTAATGTTTACACTCAGGGTGCATTACGGCATGTAATTTCTATGTAACGTTACAACGTTCTCAATATAATTCATAATCCCACGTTTATAATGAAAAATGCGTTATAGTTATGTGTTAATAAAAACTGTGTACGCAGGTGTTACAGTTAACGTAACAGGAATATTACCAGGAATATCAATGCAGTTACAATACTATAGATGTACTTAAAAGTTTTAAAACATTTTCGTACTGCACTAAACATGAACATACAACAAATTCTTAGGTATCCTTCAACTACTGCTAGAATCATTACTGACATGACCTCATGTCAGTTTCAGTCACGATAGTTGTACCTAACACTGAGATAACGTCACGCATCACTGACAAGCCTAAATTTACAAAAAAAAGAGAAAAGTTTTTCAACATAAATCTGTCAACGAACTAACCTATAACTTACATTAGTAACGTTAAACACATAGCGTTTGTATCTCACAACTCTAACGTTACCCTGCCAGTACATACAAAAATAGAAACCAACCATTCAGAAACGTCCTGTTCGAGCCTTAATTGTCGAACTTCTTCGGGGCCGTCATCTTGTTTCGGGTCCGACTCCGGTTCAAACTTATATGGTTGCACAGATGTGTCCTCAGAGAGAATCCCGCTGCCATAATAAACCCTCAAATGTTGTCAAGGCAACACTCCACGTGCGTAGTGTCAAAGCGCCCACAGAACAGAGGGGCGGAGTCAGCGAAGCTCATTATCATTTAAAGGCACATGCACTTAAACGGCGTGCTGAAAACAGAGCTGTTTTTGAGCAGGTAAAATGAGTGTTCTCTTACGAGAGTATCTCTCGTACTGCGTAATATCTTACGCTATGGGGAAAACTCTTTTCCACGAGATATTGAAGCCAAAAATTATCCTTAATTTTTTATTAATGTAAAACGCTTTGCAGCAGCAAGCAGACATAGGCGAGACAGCTCGCGCGCCTATTGGCTGCCCTGCGGCAATAGCAGCAGCCTATCGAGAGAGGCTCTGCGTGACGTCACGACGAATGGGGGCCTTTCGCGCCCATATCGTCACGTCCCGCCAGAAAGGGCGTGGTCTCGCCCTATATCTAGGCTCGATAGCTGCTCTTACGTCGATTTTCATCTCTTCAGCGAAGCCTCCCGCATCGCTGGATCCAGAGTGAGAAGCCGCGCCGTCGACCTGTAGCCTTCAGCGGGACGTGCCATTGAGCCTGGAGTCGCTGGCCTCGCCGCCTTCAGCCGCCGTACCTGCTGCGCTTTCCGGCGTACATATCCTTTCCTCTGCCTAGAGTGTGTGTGTGATTGCATTTCTGCCTTTTTTTCCCACCCCTCTAAAAGAGCGGCGTCTTTTTAAAGATGCCTTCCTGTGGTTCTTGCCGAGCCCCACTCAGCGATGAGGACCGCCATGTCATCTGCGTGTCCTGCCTGGGTGAGGATCACGCGGCCATCGCGCTCGCTGACGGCGGATGCCATCATTGTGAACGTTTGCCTATGGTGACTCTGCGGACTCGCCTAGCTTCGTTCTCCGAGCCCGCATCCCAGCCTGCCGTGACGCCGCGCCGCAAGAAGCGCCGCGCCCAGCGCGCGCCCGAGCTATCTCCAGCCCGCCAAAGCTCGCCGGTTCGCCCGCCAGCTTCGCCGGCTTCGCTCGAGTCGCTCACGGACGGACAGCGGCCGCCGTCTGCCGCCGCGTCTGCCATCGAGTTGGACGATAACACCGAGGCATGTTCTCTCTTGGCTTCGGATAGCGAGGATTGGGCGAGCTCCGTGGACCTCCCCTCCGCTAACGTTTCCCGCCAACCCTCTGGGAAGAGAGCCGGCATTGAGGCTGAGCTGATGCGTCTGCTCACCAAGGCCGTGGAAAGCATCGGCCTCGATTGGGAGGCACCCACGCTGCCGCCGCGCAACAGATTAGACGGGCGCTTTCTCGGGAAAGACGAGGCTCCGTCAAAATCTAGGCCCGCGCCCTTCCTCCCGGAACTTCACGAGGAGGTTGCAAAGTCGTGGAAGGCCCCCTTTTCCGCCAGGATGCGTACCTCTACCTCCGCGGCATTCTCCGCTGTCGACGGTGCGGGAAGTAGAGGATACCTCGCCATTCCTCCGGTGGAGACGGCTGTCGCGTCGCATCTCTGCCCGCCCTCCGCTGGACGGCGTGTTCAGACGACGCTCCCGTCCAAAGCCTGTCGAGTGACATCATCGCTGCACGGACGCGCTTACACCGCAGCCGGGCAGGCAGTCTCAGCGCTGCACACGATGTCTATTCTGCAGATCTACCAGGCAGACCTCCTCCTCAAGCTGGACGAGGAGGGACCCGGTGCTATCTGCGTGGCGGACCTGAGGAGCGCTACGGACCTCGCTCTACGCGCTTCTAAAGCCGCTGCACAAGCCATGGGGCGGAACATGGCCTCTCTCGCCGTTGCCGAGAGACACTTATGGTTGACTCTGTCAGAGATGACGGAAGCCGAGCGCTCTGTGTTCCTCGACGCGCCCATTTCCCCGGAGGGCCTTTTCGGAACGGCCGTCAAAGACTTCGCGGACAGGTTTGTTGAGGTGCAGAAGACTTCTCAGGCTATGAAGCACTTCCTGCCGAAGCGCTCGAGCTCCGCTACAGGCCGCACCAAGCCGCCTGCTCGCAGCTCTCAGCCCCAGCCTTCACCGCCCGCCGCCGCCGCCTCACAGCGCCGCCAGGCCCGGGATCAGAGACCGCGGTCTCGCTCCGCCGGACGCCGCCCCCCTCACCGCGGGCCCCGGCCGAGGATTGAGATCAAGCCCGAGGCCTCAAAGTCTTCCTAGCCGCTCTAGGAAAACGACGGTGTTCAGATCCCGCTGCGGCCGGATTTCCACCAAAACTTCTCGCTCGTTCAGTCCCATGCGTTGCGACTGTCCCAGTGTATTTTGCAGTGAAGCAGCCGGTGTCTCAGCCCGCTTGCCTGCACACAAAAGCTGTTTTTACGGCTACCCAGATAAATCCAATAAAGAGTGTATTTTCTGGTGTTCCGGCCTCGGCCGATGGTGTTATGAGTGTTGTAAGAATGCCCACGTCCCAGTGCCCATTCCCACACCCAGACACAGCCCGCCACGGTGCAGGGCTCGCACAAATAAAATCGACTCCGGTCGATTGTGCAAACAATGTAGTGAACGCGCCCATATCCCTATGCCCGCTTACACTACACGCTGCGTGTCCCTCGGTTTCTGTAAAAACGAAACCAACACACATTCAGTCGGCCCTAAACGACAGTGTTTTCAGTGCAGCAAATGTGCCCGCGGCCCCGCGCCCACATTTCCTCACAGACACGCCGAATCCCACGGGATTCGCCCCGCTCGCTCTCTCGGCGCCACCCGCCTTAGAGGAGCTGAGCGCGGCCAGGCTGCCCGCTGTGATCAGCGCGCCCCCCGCCTCGAACGCTGTAAACACGGCGCTGTGTTCCCAGCACACAGGGACTCTCGTGCCGCCGCTTTCCCGCGGCCAGAGCCCAGATTTCATTCTACCCCTAGCTATTCGCGCGGATGCGTGGTCAAGGCTTCCCGGGGTATTGGAGTGGGTGCTGAACACTATAAAGAGAGGCTATTCGCTACAATTCGCTCGACGCCCTCGCCGTTACACGGCGCGCGTCGAAACTACGGTGAAAAGCGAAGTATCTCATCTACTTCGAGCCGAGATAGCGAAACTACTGAGGAAAGGGGCTATAGAACCTTTATCTCAGGCTCAGAGCGAAGGGGGCTTATACAGCAGATATTTTCTAGTACCGAAAAAAGATGGTGGGCTCAGACCCATTCTAGATCTGAGGCTGCTGAACAGAGCGCTCGTGAAGCGCCAGTTCAGAATGCTTACGACCAGGAAAATCCTCGCGCAAGTGCGCCAAGGAGACTGGTTCATGTCAATAGATCAAATACAAATAGCGTCCCATCACAGGCGATTCTTGAGATTCGCCTTCGAGGGCCAGGCATATCAATACACAGTCCTGCCGTTCGGCCTGTCCCTAGCACCCCGTACGTTCACGAAGTGCATGGACGCGGCCCTCGCCCCCCTGAGACTTCGGGGCATGCGAGTTTTGAACTACTTGGACGATTGGCTGATTCTAGCTCGTTCACGAACGGAGCTCTTAGAACACAGGGCCACATTACTCGAGCACCTCGAGGAGCTGGGCCTTACAGTCAATTGGGCGAAAAGCTCACTGCTCCCCAGTCGGAGGATTTCCTTTCTGGGAACAGTGCTAGACTCGCTATCCATGACGGCACGCCTGTCACCAGAGCGCGGATTGAATATTCAGCACGTCGCGAAATCCTTCCGCCACGGCTCTATAGTCCCGCTCAGAAGGTTTCAGAAAATGCTGGGTCTCATGGCCTCAGCAGCCTCCGTACTCCAGTTGGGCCTGCTCCGCATGCGCCCACTGCAGCTATGGCTAAAAGCACGAGTTCCCCCCAGGGCGTGGACCGCAGGTCTATTTCGCCTCAGGGTCGACCTTCAGTGCATTTCGGCTCTGAAACCATGGAAAGCAACCGACTGGTATCAGTCAGGTGTGAGTCTGGGGATCCCCTCGAGTGTGAAGGTGGTGTCTACGGACGCCTCCACTTCGGGGTGGGGAGCGCTGCTCGAGGGCAGACCGCTAGCTGGCCTATGGTCAGTGCGGGAGAAGCTCCTTCACATAAACTGCTTGGAATTAATAGCAGTCGACAAAGCGCTAAGGCGCTTCTGTCCCCAGATAATAGGCCACCACATATTGGTCCGGTCGGACAACATGTCAGTGGTGGCGTACATAAATCGCCAGGGCGGCATCAGGTCCCGAAACCTTTACAGGCTGACGGAACGCCTCCTGGTCTGGGCTCAGCACAACCTGCTCTCGCTGAGAGCGGCGCATGTGCCTGGTCACCTAAATGTGGGGCCAGACAGGCTGTCCAGAAACAACGTCCCAGCAGGAGAATGGTCTCTGCACCCGCAGACGATCCAGCTGCTGTGGGAAACGTTTGGCAAAGCGCAGGTGGACCTGTTCGCGTCCCAAGAAAACGCTCACTGCCCGAGATTCTTCTCGAAAAGCCGGGACGCGCTGGCCCATGTTTGGCCCCGCCGCCCCCTATATACTTTTCCCCCTGTCTCACTCCTGCCTCAGGTGTTGGAGCGAATCAGGAGGGAGGGATGCCCAGTGCTACTCATAGCTCCGCTCTGGACAAACCAGTCGTGGTTCCCTGTCCTGATGCAGCTGACCAGCGCTGCCCCATGGCCTTTACCGTTGAGGAGAGACCTCCTCTCTCAGGCGGAAGGCTCGATTTGGCATCCTCGCCCGGATTTGTGGTCCCTGCACGCATGGGCCATCAACGGGTACCCGCTGACCTCCCAGAGGGAGTGTTAAACACGATCGCGCAGGCTAGAGCCCCGTCTACCAGACGGCTCTACTCCTCGAAGTGGTCTGTGTTCTCTGCTTGGTGTCAAGCGCAGGGCTTTTCACCTGTAGACTGCGGGGTTACGGAAGTGCTTTCCTTCCTTCAGGAGCTACTGGATAAGGGCAGGTCCCCTTCCACGCTCAAAGTATACGTGGCGGCCATAGCAACGTTTGCAAAACCGGTGTCTGGCCAGTCACTAGGAAAGAGCGACTTAGTCGTGCGTTTCCTTAGAGGAGCTCGGAGGCTAAACCCTCCCAGGCCCCCTTCAGTCCCGACATGGGACCTTTCCACGGTCTTGGAGGCCATGAAAGGTGCCCCATTCGAGCCAATCCAGTCGTCAGACATCAAACACTTGTCTTTCAAGACAGCGTTTCTTATGGCTCTCGCTTCAGTGAAGCGCGTAGGGGACTTGCAAGCGCTCTCAGTGAGCGCGTCATGCATGGAGTTTGGACCTAATGACTCAAAGGTCATACTCAAACCGAAGCACGGCTACGTGCCAAAATCCCTCAACACACCGTTCAGGGCACAGGTGATTTCCCTGTCTGCCCTTCCGGTTCTCAATGAGGAGAAGGACGCGAGTCTCCTTTGCCCTGTCAGGGCACTAAGGGCTTATGTGTCCCGCTCGTCTGGTTTCAGACAGACTGAGCAGCTTTTCGTTTCGTTTGGCGGCCGTGCTAAGGGACTTGCCGCTTCGAAACAGAGCCTATCCAGATGGATAGTCGGTGCCATAGCGCTGGCTTACACTTCTAAGGGCCTACAGTGCCCTTTGGGTGTTAGAGCGCACTCCACAAGAGGCATGGCCTCCTCGTGGGCATGGTCTAGCGGGGTTACCCTGCAAGATATTTGTATGGCCGCGGGCTGGGCCTCGCCGTCTACATTTATAAAATACTATAACCTGGAGGTTCCCGCCTTGCAAGCTAAGCTTTTGGCGGTATAAAGTTCAGTGCTATCTGCCCGCTGTGCGGCTCAGATACTGAGTTTGACCTGCGTATCGCTCACTGACCGGTACAGCAGCTCATTAAAATATCGACACACTTGTGGCCACCCAGTTCAGGCTGAATGTTCACCCTGACGGTGTGGTCTATTTGTCGCATGATCAGCTCCTTCGGATGCTATTTAAAGGGAATGATGCTTCTAGCCTCTCTTCCCTCACTCTCTGTGAGTTTATGGTGATTATGCACTATATGCGCCCCGGGCTTCGGCCCCTGGGACTTTGGTGTTGGATCCCTACCAGCACGGCGTGTTGCATTGTGTTCCCCATAGCGTAAGATATTACGCAGTACGAGAGATACTCTCGTAAGAGAACGTACTCGGTTACTAACGTAACCTCGGTTCTCTCTAGAGAGGGAACGAGTACTGCGTATCTTGCCGTGCTTGGAATACGCTCTGGTTCGCTTCGGCGATGAAAACCGACGTAAGAGCAGCTATCGAGCCTAGATATAGGGCGAGACCACGCCCTTTCTGGCGGGACGTGACGATATGGGCGCGAAAGGCCCCCATTCGTCGTGACGTCACGCAGAGCCTCTCTCGATAAGCTGCTGCTATTGCCGCAGGGCAGCCAATAGGCGCGCGAGCTGTCTCGCCTATGTCTGCTTGCTGCTGCAAAGCGTTTTACATTAATAAAAAATTAAGGATAATTTTTGGCTTCAATATCTCGTGGAAAAGAGTTTTCCCCATAGCGTAAGATATTACGCAGTACTCGTTCCCTCTCTAGAGAAACCGAGGTTACGTTAGTAACCGAGTACGTTTTCTTACAATACTAATGAGAATTTTTAATAAAAGTATATTACAAAGTTTTCATTTAGACCCTAAAGATTCATATTAACTTGTACAAAAATGGCATTATATGACCCCTTTAAGAAAAATCTTTGAATGTTACTATACCTGTTATCTATATCAGCTGTTAATACACATTATACTACTTGATACAACATCTCTTTCTCGTTTGTCTCTGTCAGACTTTATTTTCAGCTCCACACCTCTTTTTCTGTCTTTGTCTTCCTTACGGTTGGTCACACCACTCTCTCATTTACTGTCAGTCCGTGTCTGAATGCGACGCCACAGGAAGAGGATGAGTCCGGCAGATGGACACTGACCTACTGATCTCCGCTTTCTACAGACTCCATTAAGCTCTCTATTTATTTGTGTCACGACTTCTGAAATTGCAGACACAAAGCATTTATAAAATAAACTGTCTGGTCAGGTCTTCCTCTGGAAATGTTGTAATTGAATGAGTGTTCACTCGTGAATTTGGTCTGTTCATAGTGCTGTACAAATCCTCAAAACTTTACAGATGCTTAAATAATGTAAAAAGAAAAATAAGCATTTGTGTTTTTCATCGAGGATTCTATTGTTGTTTTTGCATTTTGATATTATTTTCATGACTTTAACTCTTTCTCTGACAGTTTTTATCAACACTTGAATATGGGTAAGTTTCATAAACAAAACCAACATTGAGAAAATCACATTTTTGTCAAAGACTACATCTGTATCGGATTCAGAACAATGATCAAGAGTCCATCACCACTCCTTAAATTTGCACAGTCCTGTAGCTCATCCTAAATATAGATATATTACTACCACAGATTTCCCATCATCCTCCATGGCACATAAGTCACACACACCTGGAACTCATCTAGCCCTGATCACCAGCACTATAGAGCCACACACAGTCATTAGCCACGTTTCCATTACAGATTTGCGCAAATATTTTGCGCTATTTTCTAAATGTCGATAAAAAACTATTGCGAAATGACGCCGTTTCCATTAACCGTTGTTATGTGACTAAAGCTCATTCTCTCGCGATAAATCATTACAAAAATCATAACGACAGACAAGTTATAGTGCGCGATTTCAGGACCTGTGGATTCAGAATTGCAATGCAATCGGCATTCATCACGCACCTGCTGCATCATGCCCAAGGGAGACAGTTTCTACAAATAAACGCAATAGCTGTTTATAAACTGGCTACCTCTGCTAGTACAGAATAGTGGCTGAGACATGTAGGGTTAGCAAAACAACTGTCCACAGGTGTGTATGGTGTATGCAAGCTATATGCACAAAACTTATGAAGCACTGTATACGTTGCTTTGCCAAATGTGCAGGAGGCACAACAGATTGCACAATGCAATTATGAGGAACACAGAATACCTCAAGTCTACGGTGCAATTGATGGGACTCATATCCCCCTTCGTGCCCCAAATGATGGGTATAGGGATTATGTAAATAGAAAAGGTTGGACATCGTTCTGCAGGCTGTTGTAGATGACCAGCTAATGATTAGAGATATCTGTGTTGGGTCGCCTGGCAGCGCAGGGTTTGCCACATGTTCAGGTATTTGAGCAAGTTTATACACCATTTCAGCTGTTGCATTTTTTAAAGAGTGTATGTGCATTCTCCATAATATATGTGAAGGGGGAAAACCGCAGCTAGCACCTGCAGCGTTACAGGTACATCCAGCTCCTCAACAGCCTCAGGGACACACCCGGGATTAACCTGATGCTCCGGCTCTAGAAATCAGGCAGGCTCTGGTGAATCACCAGCTAACCCTAACCATGTTGTTGCAATTTGAAGAGTAAGAGGTTTATGTTCTTTCAAACAATTCCTTTATTTAAAAGTTCTAGAATACAAAGTTTGCGAATTGTCAGTTATTTTGAATTATAACAATAAATGGCTTTAAGTCAGCTGCCACTGTGCCAAATGATGTTACAGATGTTACATTTCTATATCTTACCAGAACATGGCATGGCTTTAAATGACTTGTACATTTGCCATTAAAATGAACATAAGATCAATGACCAAATAGTATCTTTATGTGCATGGCATCTATAAACACATTTTGTGTGTGTGTGTGTGTGTGTGTGTGTGTGTGTGTGTGTGTGTGTGTGTGTGTGTGTGTGTGTGTGTGTGTGTGTGTGTGTGTGTGTGTGGTGTGTGTGTGTGTGTGTGTGTGTGTGTGTGTGTGTGTGTGTGTGTTATGAACAGAAAGGCATATTTCTTGAGATGTATGAGTTGTGCATGTAATGGATGACCTACAAGTTCTGGTAAGAGTGGCCAGGGAAGAGGTAGATGACTGATGTTGGTGGTGATACCCAAGGTGACTGAGGTTGTGAGCTGGGAGGAGGTTTCTGTGGGTGATGGTAGTATGGAGGTTGTAGAAGGTAAGGAGGTTGCTGGCGGGTGAAGAGGTGCTGAGCTCAAGCGCACGAGCATGGCGCCCTCATTGGACAGCACAATTGAGCACCTCAGTGATTGTGCTGAGGTAGGCTTGATCCTGCCGTGCCTGCTCCTTAAATATATTCATCTGGAGAGATGATCTCTGCTCTCCTGACCTGAAGGTGTAGATGGTTCACTCTCTGTTTCCTCTGCAACATTTGGAGTATCAGGGGGTTCATCATGTGGGGTCATGGGCCCATTATTTAAGGATGCTGCTGTTAACCCTAAAGAAACAATACCATACAAAGTAATTTGACAAATTATTTTAGTTATATTTTTATTCTTTTTATTCTTTATTTATTAAGAAAAGAAACTGTGATTTCTTAAAAAAACATTGCCAATGCATTGTAAAACATTTTATTCTATCATAGCTTACAGTTAACATTTGTTGAAATGTTTTGTTAAATAATATATATATGTGTATTTATGAGTATTAGCCTAATGTATTAGCCTGACGTCCTCATACTCATATTCTAGTCAGAATGTGAGTCTGATACTGCTCCATTGGGCTGTGATTATGGGGCGTGTGTCAACCGAACCAGGAAATAAAAGGCCTCTGCACTCAATTGGATAGACCTACAACCAATCAGAGCAACAGAGTAAGTGACGTATGTTGAGAGATAGATTAAAGTTGATAGATTAAACTTTTTCCGAATCCTGTAGGAAGGACGGCAAAAACATCTTTTCCATCGACAAATGCCTTGATCGCGGTTCTCTGTTCCTCTTCTAAAATTAATGCGCTGTCTATATCTTCTATAACACACACGATAGTGGAATATACACAACTCCAGCGGCAGCCATGAATTCAACCCAAGCGCTCTGATGATGTGGATGGTTACGTTACCGTTGTTCACATAGATATGATGTCTATGGTTGCTCATCTGTCCATCATCGTATAAAGCCCGCCCGACAATTTGATTGGTCTGAACAATTTTTGATCGGGCATAATAGCTCCTCAACGGATCGAGTCCAGACCGAACTTCCCGACCTAAATATTTTGTGGGCGGGGTTCGGGCTGGCATCCAGGCTACTAATGTATAATTTTATACTCAAAATCTATTACAAATATGAAATATCAACATGATCATCTTCATGTCTGTTCCCTTCTGATTGATAAGTTCTTTTTTAATGTAGAAAATGTGTAATTCTTATTTTTCTCATGTTAAAAAAACAGGACAGGATTCTGACAGGATGTTGATGGCGCCGGTGTGTATGGCTTGCCGTCCGCAGCTTGCCTGGCTGTTTGTGACTGTTTTATGTTTTTCTCTTATCTTTCAATACGTCTCAACCTCTCTGGTCTATGACAAGCAAACATTACTCACTATTCGATACTCTGTTGAAAAACTGATTAAACAGGATTTAAGAGAGTCGACTACCTTTGCCCCTCCATTTGAGTTTTCCATACCGGAGAGTCTTCGTCGGCTATCTTATGCCACCTCCGGGAAAAAACGGCGACGCAGACGCGGAAAGCGAGGCGGGATTTCTAATAGATGGAGGATGTACATGGCGTCTTTGGCGGTGCCTCGCTGGCTGTTTGTCCGTCGCTGTGGCCCGGCTTCGGATCGGTGTATCTCCTGGCACTGCGTGGAGCCGCGATTCCGCTGGATTCAGCCTGCTGTGCCCGATCTAAATCAAACTCCTTCTCAGGTACTTTTGCCTCATCTCCGCAGAGGGGGAGTAAATCAAAACAATCTTCGCTCGCTGTGTTATGCGTCACGGCCAGCGTATGAATCGATCTCGGCCAAAATGGCCTTGGTTAACTCGAGATCGGTAATAAACAAGACTTTTATACTGAAGGATTTTTTTAACTCGCAATGTTTGGATTTTTTATTTTTAACTGAAACATGGATCAACGCTGGCGACCAGAGCCCTTTCACAGAGCTTGTACCACTGGACTGTAATTTCCTTAGCTCACCCCGTACCACTGGTCGCCGTGGAGGAGGTATTGCATCAGTCTTTAAAAAGAAATTTGACTGTCGAAACATGAAGACAAACATCTTCTCTAGCTTCGAAGTTCAACTGATGCAAATTGACTTACAAAATCCGGTGCTATGTGTGCTGGTGTATCGACCACCTAAAACAAATAAGAACTTTATTTCGGAGTTCACTGAGTTCTTAGGGGGACTCATGACGAAGCATGATAGACTATTGATGATCGGGGATTTTAATATTCATGTGTGTTGTCCCTCAAGTGTGCTGGCAAGAGATTTTTTAAATCTTATTGATTCATTTAATCTTGTCCAGTCTGTGACAGGCCCGACACATAAACATGGTCACACCCTGGATCTAGTTTTATCTTATGGTTTATCAGTATGTGATCTTGAAATTACGGATACTGGTTTCTCTGATCATAAGTCTGTTGCTTTTAAAATTTCTCTATTATACCCTGCGGGGAAATCCTCTGTGCCCCCTCTCAGGGGTCGTACTATGAACTCTGAAACTACTGAAGTTTTTTGCAGTATGTTTAATGAGGTTGCCATCCCCAATGTGTATCATGAAAGCTCACCATCACACTTGTGTGCGGATGAGCTACTATCTTCTTTTTTATTTACATCTACCAATATTTTAGACTCTATTGCACCTATGAAGGCTAAACGTATTAAACCAAAATTAGAACCATGGTTAAATGATGCCACTCGTGCTCTTCGTCGGTTGTGTAGACGTGCAGAGCGAAAATGGAATAAAAATAAGCTTCAAGTTTTTCATGACATTTATAGGGACCTGTTGTCAAAATATCAGGAAATGGTTAAAACTGTGCGGAACAAATATTTCTCTGATCTTATTGAAAAAAATGTCCATAACTCTAGAGTTTTATTTAGTACACTGAATGCTGTGATACATCCTCCAGCCTCAGATGGTATTGTTGTCTCTGTACAAACTTGTGAAATCTTTCGCACTCATTTTATGGATAAGATTGCTCGTATTAGATCTTCTATTCAGCCCTCTGATCATGATCCTTCAATTCCGCCGTCGACTGTCTCTGCTGTTTTTCATCGGTTCGAGCCTGTTTCTATGTCGACCCTGGCGAAGATAGTCAAACATTTGAAGCCTTCTACTAGTCCTCAAGATGTTATTCCGACCCATATTTTTAAACAGATTTTTAATGTCATTGGTCCTAGTATCTTGACCCTAATAAATTGCTGTCTGGCCACGGGTTCCGTGCCAGCCTATCTAAAACACGCTATAGTGCAACCTTTAATTAAAAAATCGAACTTGGATCAGACAGATTTGTCTAATTTTAGACCAATTTCAAAATTACCGTTTCTCTCAAAGGTCTTAGAGAAGGTTGTTTTTAGTCAATTACAATCTTTTTTAGAGAATAATTCTGTGTTTGAAACCTTTCAATCTGGTTTCAGGGAAAAACACAGCACAGAATCTGCTCTTTTAAAGGTTCATAATGATATTCTATTAAGTGCTGATTCCGGATCCCCCACAATTTTGGTGTTATTAGATCTTAGTGCAGCATTTGATACAGTAGATCATAACATCTTGGTCTCTCGTTTGGAACACCATGTTGGAGTGCGAGGAATGGCCCTTCAGTGGTTTAAGTCCTATCTAACAAATCGTAGTTTTGCAGTCAAACTTGGCGAATGTTTGTCAACGTTAGCTCCACTTACTTGTGGTGTACCGCAGGGGTCCATTCTTGCTCCACTTTTGTTTTTGTTATATGTGCTTCCTTTGGGTTCTATTTTCATTAAACATGGTGTATCGTTTCACTTTTATGCCGACGACACGCAGATTTATTTGCCATTCAACAAGAATGCTTTAGATCGGCTTTTGGACTGTCTAAACGACGTGAAAAGCTGGATGGCTTTAAATTATCTGAAACTAAATGACAATAAGACAGAAATAATTTTATTTGGATTAAATGAAAAAACAGTTTCTCCAAGTTACAATCTTGGTCCCTTGGCTATTTACAATAAGCCATTTGTGAAGAACTTAGGCATACTATTTGATAAAGACCTCAAATTCGATAAGCAAATAAATAATGTAGTTAAATCTTGCTTTTTTAATCTTAGACTTCTATCCAAGGTAAAGAGCTTTCTTTCATTTAATGACCTTGAGAAAGTGATTCATGCTTTTATTTTTTCACGACTTGATTATTGTAACACTCTCTACACAGGAATTAGCCAGACAGCGTTGGGGCGTTTGCAGACAGTCCAAAATGCGGCCGCTAGGTTACTGACAGGTACAAAAAAGCGTGAGCACATTACTCCAATCTTGTACTCTCTTCAATGGTTGCCGATCCGTTTCCGTATAGAATATAAACTTTTAATGTTTGTTTTTAAATCCTTAAATGGTCTGGCACCCACTTACTTTGATTCTTTAGTGAAACGTTATACTTCAAATAGATCCCTACGGTCCTCTGATCAGTTTCTCTTAACGATCCCCAGATCCAGATTTAAACATAGGGGGGATCGTGCTTTCTCGATCGCTGCTCCGAAACTTTGGAATCTGTTACCCATTCACATTAGATTGGCTCAGACTATTTCCAGTTTTAAATCATTATTAAAAACCCACCTATTAACTCAGGCTTTTAATTCCTCTGATCGTTGAGCCTAAATCTTTTTGTTGTTGTTCGTTGTTTTTTTTGTGATGTCTATGTATTTACTTTTTATTTGTTATCGCTGGAAAGCACATTGGTGCAACTGCAGTTGCAATAAATTGTGCTATATAAATAAAAAAAATGTTAAATATGACAGAAGGTTTTATTATCCAAAATGGCTAGCAGCGGTTCAAGTTCAAGTTCAAGTTCGTTTTATTTATATAGCACATTTTATAACAGCCACTGACTGACCAAAGTGCTTTACAGAACTACGAAATTAAAAGACACCAACACCATGCGTAGTAGCACATCATAGAACAGTACAACAAGGTTAAGAACAGCTTAAAACGGGAGACGTCCAAGCAGTCTCAAAGATTATCAGTAATAGAAAATAAAAACAGAAAAGACAGTAACAGGTTTAATACTAGTATCATACTCAAAGGGGAGAAATATAAAATAGACAGAATATATATATATATATATATATATATATATATATATACACACATACACATACTGTATACACACATACACACACACATACATATATGTATATATATATATATATATATATACATACATACACATACACATACACACACACACATATATGTACACATATACACATATACATACATGTACATGCACCTTATTTGTAGGCCAAAGAGAACAAGTGCGTTTTTAAAAGTGACTTAAAAGAAATCACAGAAGGGGCTATCCGAACGTCCAAGGGCAAATTGTTCCACAGCCGAGGCCCAACCACAGAAAAAGCTCGATCCCCTCTACGTTTAAGTCTGCATTGAGGGACTTGTAACAGATATTTTTCACCTGATCTCAGACTTCTTGACGGCGTGTAAGGTTGTAGCAGTTCGGTTAGGTAGCTAGGCGCTTGGTTGCATAGAGCTTTGTACACAAATAACAGGATTTTAAACTCAATTCTGAAATTAATGGGCAACCAGTGAAGAGACCTCAGAATTGGGGTGATGTGGTCACTTTTCCGACTATTTGTGAGGAATCTTGCGGCGGCATTTTGCACCAGTTGAAGACGAGCAGCTTGCGTTTTCGAGATACCACAGTAAAGTGAATTGCAGTAATCTACACGTGTGGTGATAAAAGCATGAACAGCCATCTCAAGAGTTTTGTGATTAAGAAAAGGTTTGACTTTTGACAACAGACGCAGGTGATAAAAACTAGAGCTTATTACAGAAGAGATTTGCTTATCAAAATTTAAAGACTCATCCAGACAAACGCCCAAGTTCCGCACACTTGCAGAACTAAATGCCGCTAGTCTGCCTAGGTCAAAGGTAACAGCCTGGGAATTACCAGTGGATCCGAAAACAATGATCTCTGTTTTGTTTTCATTTAAAAACAAAAAATTTTGGTCCAGCCAAAATTTTACTTCATCCAGACAACCTAACAATGATGAAAGGGCAGAGGGATCATTTCTCTTGATTGGAACATACAATTGGGTGTCGTCTGCATAACAGTGAAAAGATACCCCATGTCTTCTTAGAATGGTGCCCAGTGGTAAGATGTAGAGGGAAAAGAGAGAAGGCGCTAAAATAGAACCTTGAGGAAGGCCACAGGTTAGATGTGCAACAGACGAAGAGCAATTTCCTAGCTTTACTCTGAAAGTACGACCTGAGAGATAAGATTGGAACCACTGGAGGACGACACCTTTTAGCCCCACATCATATTCTAGTCTGGATAACAGGATAGAGTGGTCGATAGTATCAAAAGCTGCCGACAAATCAAGAAGAACAAGAGCCACAGAGTCACCAGTGTCAGTGGAGCGATAGATGTCATTTAACACTCTCAGCAGAGCAGATTCAGTACTGTGAGCAGACTTAAAACCAGATTGAAATTTTTCAGAGATATCATTGCATTTTAGAAAGAGCTGGAGTTGGTCAAGAACAACTTTTTCCAACACTTTAGAGACAAAAGGCAAAACAGAGATAGGACGGAAATTATTTAACACGGTAGGATCCAGTGAAGGCTTCTTGAGCAAAGGAGTGACAGTGGCCTCCTTAAGGGCAGCAGGGATAGAGCCGGTAAGGAGGCATTTATTAACAAAGGACACCAATCCTTGCCCTACTGAATCGATAATCAATTTAAGAAACTTAGGAGAGATGATGTCTAGAGAGCAGTACGAAGGTTTTATCTTAGTGATAATTTCTTTGAGGAGATTCAGAGTGACTGGCTCGAAAGCATCCCAGGTAACAGAATTCATCAACTGACTGGTTGCAGAGCGGCTGGCATTGCATCTCAAGTTAGATATTTTGTCAATAAAAAATCTCAAGAAACGTTCACATAGCTCATCCGAAACATCATTCAATACATTTACTGGAGGATTTAAAGCCGAGTTTATAACAGAAAATAGAACCTTTGGTCTAGAGTGGTTAGCCATAATCATGTCAGAGAAGTGCGCAGCTTTTGCCGCCTTTACAGCATTTTGGTAGGTTGACAGACTGTCTTTAAATAACTGAAGTGAAATATGTAGCTTGTCCTTCTTCCATTTGCGCTCAGCCTTTCTGCTAGCTTGTCTTATTCGCCGAATATCCGCGTTGAGCCATGGTTCAGATTTCGGTTTAGGTTTGAAGGGCTTAAGCGGAGCAGTTTCATTTAAGGCATTTAACCAAGTGGAGTATAACAGACCGAGATGTTGGTCAGCATCTAGTTCCAATAGTGGAGAGTTCAGAAGCAAGTGTGTGGAGGAATTCATAAAGTGCTCGTTAAAATTTAAGACAAAAAGAGGAGAGTATGATCTAGATAGTCTTACATCTTCACTGGTGGTTTGAGCAATGCAGGGAAGAGATGTAGAAAATAAAATTGGCTTATGGTCCGAAAGCATAAAATCAGATATTACAACCTCACTAATCACCATTCCATATGAAAGCACAAGGTCCAATGTGTGACCCTTCATGTGAGTGGAATCATTTATCCACTGGACTAGGTTAAAAGATTCAATGAGGCTTAGAAAATCCTTTGAGAGAGTATTAGATTGACAACAAACGTGGATATTGAAATCACCCACCAATAAAAAACGGTCGTAGGTTGTGGTGATATTACCAATGAATTCTGTAAATTGCTGAATGAAATCATTGAGTGAATGTGGCGGACGGTAAATCACCCCTAATAAAATAGGGCCATTCCAGTCTAAATGAAGTAGTTGCGCTTCAAAACTTGAAAAAGCACTGACAGGAACCGGCCGGCATCGCACAGAGAATGAGTCTTTAAAAATAGTCACGATCCCGCCCCCTCGTCTGTTCGGACGGGGGGTGTTGAAAAACGAACAGTCATTAGGAACTAGTTCAGAAAAAGGGGTTAGGTCACCAACCGTAGTCCAGGATTCAGTGATGAACATGAAATCCAAACGATGAGAGGAGAAGAAGTCGTTGAGCAAGAAGGTTTTGTTGACCAAGGATCTGGCGTTGATCAGTGCCATTTTGGGCGGATGAATCACATCGGGGAAAGCTCCGCCTTTCTTCAAAGAACGTAGATTTCCGGGATTCACACCGTTTTGCCGATGATGACTGCTGCCAACCCGAGGTAAGTCAACCAAATGGACAGGCGAAGATCGCAGGGGAGTGATAGATAGGAGCCACCGATGAGCCAGCGCTCGCGGTCGCCGGGCAACGAAATCGCCGTCCGTCATATGATTTGCATCGATCCTGAGTCTTTCAGTAGCTTTCAATCTGATGATGCGTCCACCCCGACTCCCGCGTTTCCTTCTGCGTTTCCTCCGTGAAATGATAGGCGGCCACTGGCGAATACATTCCAATGTATGCGTAGTGGTGTTTCTGTGTGATTGATTAAAAACGTGCGCTACATCCTGCTTATAAAAGTCCATAAAAGAGGTGCGAATGTTCAAGAGTGACTGTCGGTCATAGACCAGACGTGTGCAGGAATTAGAGGCCCAGATAGACATCCATAAAAATATCCACAACAATAAGTACAAGAGAGACCGACGGCCAGCCGAACACACAGGCGCCATCTTTCCTAAAAACTAAGTCAGCGGTAATGCGTGTGTGTGTGTGTTGTGTGTGTGTGTGTGTGTGTGTGTGTGTGTGTGTGTGTGTGTGTGTGTGTGTGTGTGTTTTGTGTGTGTGTGTGTACGTGCACGTGTGCGCGCGTATGACTGAAAAATGTGGTGACTTACCTGATGAATCCAACGATGGACCCATGGAACAGGCAGCCATCTCTGAATCTTCATTCTCGTCATCTAATATTAATTTGTTTACATGCAAGAAGGAAGAATTGATGATTACTTACAAGTGTATATCATTGAAGGTATGTATAGCTTTAAGGTCGCATTAATTGACATGATAAGCAATAATCTTTTTAGCTTATGAATTATGATTGCAACAATCAAAGTTTTACTTAGAGTCTGAGGATAACAACCATCCTTGTAAAACTAAAAAACACCAGGCTAATTCATATTATATCAGATCATGCAAAAAAAAAAAAAAAAAGAAAAAGTGTGCCTTACCTATGCTGTTTAGAACTGTGTTCATCAAGGTCACAAGGTCTCCGGCCAAGTATTTTGTCCAAGTCGAAATACTTGAATTTTACTTTCCCTTTCCCACCAGCACCACTTTTGCAAAGATTTCTCTTCTCTGAAAGATACTTTTGTTTTCCATTTGGACTATAAGATTTGCCACGGCTTGTCAAAGCCCTTGTCCTTCATGTCTGCTTCCAGTCTTGATAAATTATGGCATTTCTCTGTTGCTTGGAATCTAATATTCCCGTAATTTGTTTGTCTTTAATTAGTTTAAGAAAGAACTCCGCCTCATCTTCAGCCCAGACATACCGCGCCATCTTTAAATAATCATCATGTGACTTTTAACGTATCCTATGTGACCTGTAAATACGGGGAAAGAAAACAGTTCCATTGCAGTTTTACAAAATATTCCTTTTTCGAATTGCCTGAAAAACCACCTCATACGAACGTAAATTAAAGCGTAAACCACCTCATGCGAGCGCCATTCACGGTTAGAGAAATAAAAGATGAGGACATCACCCCTCAGCCGCACCCTCCCCAGCCCACTCCCAAACTCATTCAGTCAGCTATCCTCGTTCCAGTAACCCCCACCTGCCTCTAAACCCCAATCTCTATCCTGGAGCTCGAGCCTGAACCAGTGTTCGTCCCGGAGCCTGAACCAATGTTTGTCCTGGAGCTCGAGTCTGAACCAGTGTTCGTCCCGGAGCCTGAACCAATCTCTGTCCTGAACTCGAGCCTGAGCCAGTGTTCGTCCAGGACCCTGAACCAATCTCTGTCCTGAACTCGAGCCTGAGCCAGTGTTCGTCCAGGACCCTGAACCAATCTCTGTCCTGGACTCGAGCCTGAACCACTGTTCATCCAGGACCCTGAACCAATCTCTGTCCTGAACTCGAGCCTGAACCACTGTTCATCCAGGACCCTGAACCAATCTCTGTCCTGGACTCGAGCCTGAACCAGTGTTCGTCCCGGAGCCTGAAACAATCTCTGTCATGGACTCGAGCCTGAACCACTGTTCATCCAGGACCCTGAACCAATCTCTGTCCTGAACTCGAGCCTGAACCACTGTTCATCCAGGACCCTGAACCAATCTCTGTCCTGGACTCGAGCCTGAACCACTGTTCATCCAGGACCCTGAACCAATCTCTGTCCTGAACTCGAGCCTGAACCACTGTTCATCCAGGACCCTGAACCAATCTCTGTCCTGGACTCGAGCCTGAACCACTGTTCATCCAGGACCCTGAACCAATCTCTGTCCTGGACTCGAGCCTGAACCAGTGTTCGTCCAGGACCCTGAACCAATCTCTGTCCTGAACTCGAGCCTGAACAAGTGTTCGTTCCTGACCCTAAACCAATCTCTGTTCTGGAGTTTGAGCCTGAACCAGTGTTCGTCCCGGACCCTAAACCAATCTCTGTTCTGGAGCTAGAGCCTGAACCAGAGTTCGTCCCGGAGACCTAACCAATCTCTGGACTCGAGCCTGAACCAGTGTTCGTACCGGACCCTGAACCAATCTCTGTCCTGGACTCGAGCCTGAACCAGTGTTCGTCCCGGAGCCTGAACCAATATCTGGACTCGAGCCTGAACCAGTGTTCGTCCTGGACCCTGAACCAATCTCTGTCCTGGACTCGAGCCTGAACCAGTGTTCGTCCAGGACCCTGAACCAATCTCTGTCCTGGACTTGAGCCTGAACCAGTGTTCGTCCCGGACCCTGAACCAATCTCTGTCCTGGACTCAAGCCTGAACCAGTGTTTGTCCAGGACCCTGAACCAATCTCTGGACTCGACCCTGAACCAGTGTTCGTCCCGGACCCTGAACCAATCTCTGTCCTGGACTTGAGCCTGAACCAGTGTTCATCCCGGACCCTGAACCAATCTCTGTCCTGGTCTCAAGCCTGAACCAGTATTCATCCCGGACCCTGATCCAATCTCTGTCCTGGACTCGAGCCTGAACCAGTGTTCATCCCAGACCCTGAACCAATCTCTGTCCTGGACTCAAGCCTGAACCAGTGTTCATCCCAGACCCTGAACCAATCTCTGTCCTGGACTCAAGCCTGAACCAGTGTTCATCCCGGACCCTGAACCAATCTCTGTCCTGGACTCAAGCCTGAACCAGTGTTCATCCCAGACCCTGAACCAATCTCTGTCCTGGACTCAAGCCTGAACCAGTGTTCATCCCGGACCCTGAACCAATCTCTGTCCTGGACTCGAGCCTGAACCAGTGTTCATCCCGGACCCTGAACCAATCTCTGTTCTGGACTCGAGCCTGAACCAGTGTTCATCCCGGACCCTGAACCAATCTCTGTTCTGGACTCGAGCCTGAACCAGTGTTCATCCCGGACCCTGAACCAATCTCTGTCCTGGACTCGAGCCTGAACCAGTGTTCATCCCGGACCGGACCCTGAATCTATCTCTGTCCTAGAGCTCGAGCCTGAATCAGTGTTCATCCAGGACCCTGAACCAATCTCTGTCCTGGAGCTTGATACTGCCTTCGCCATGAGTATGACCAGTATAACCAGAAGCCCAAGCCCATCACAGACCCAGAGCCAGAGTTTGCTGAGTCTGACCAGGTGTGAGCTGGTATTGATGTTCATCTCTGAGGGAGTGCAGGTGACGTTTGACATCGCCGCTGGTCAAGCCCTGGCTCCAATTCGCCGCTGGTCAAGCCCTGCTCCAAGTCGTCGTTGCCCAGCCCCAAGTTTACTCCCACTCCCTCCTCTGCTGCCAAAGACAGCCAGTTCCTCTGCCTTGCTGTCTCTTTTCAGCCCCTCTACCGTGCTGCTCGGATCCACCTTGGGCTACCCAGTTTCTTGGGCTACCCAGTTCCACATCTTTACTATGCATAAGGTCTGCAAGGTCTGCATAGTCTCCTCCATCTGCATATCATTTTCTTACCATTTCCTACTGTCTGTCTGTGCATGACACGACACCAACAACACAGCTGCATTCAGCAGAGTTTGTACAGTATTGTGTTATCGGACTTATTCAAACCGGCCAAATGTGTTCGATCACTGAGCGAGTCCTTCGATGTCTGTTGTTATTATATCATCTACAGTTGCCAGAAGCTGCTGTCTGGTTATATGTCTAATTTGCAGCAGGTCATAACAGCAAATGGATGTTCTACTAAGTACTAATGGTGCTTGCCATGAAGGGGTTGAATTATTTTGAGACTGCAGAAGTCATTAAAAGTTGCATTTTTAGTTGAATTTGGGGAAACCACTTGTTGTGTTGAGCCATTTCAATTACTTTTGTTTGATTTGTTCATTGCAAACAGCTGAAAGTCAGTAAATGTATCCAATAAACCTGATTTGCAATGGGGGTTGAATAATTTTGATTCCAACTGTATGTTGCTAAGGCATCTGCTTAGATGGAGTCAAGTGCACATCAATTATTATTTGAGCGAAAATAATTTAAAGCACAAATTAAAGCGGAATTAGCATGCGCCAAGCACTACTCGCTGTTGTTAAAATATTAAAACAGAACATGCCACAGGAAAAGTGTTCAAAAGCATAACATTCACTATAAATAACTCTATTTAAATGAATACATTTTTTGTAACTTTTGGATTTCATTTCATGAAATTTCAGTGCCTAAGTCTATTAATGAGAGAGGCATATTCAATCTAAATGTGTATATAAGATGTAAAACAAAAGAGTACATACGCACGGTCTAGAGTGTCCATGCAGAGCGCATTTAAATGCCTTTTTTGTGCATACACACCGTTTACATCAGGCCCCTGGACTCCACCACGGCCCTCTGACCCATCAGCTCCTTTAAAGCGTAGCGTTTCAAAGAGAGGGTCAAAACAGGTTAGAAAATAGCCTGCTACTTCTAAATTAGGATGTTTTTTTATGTAAGAATCTTGATAACATTATAAGTGGACTTCAGAGAGCAATATTAAATTTGTTACATGATTCCTTTAAATTTATGCTGAATTAAGTTTAAATATTGGTTTTGCTGTATTACTGTTTTCACTGTAAAAAAACAAAACAAATAATACTCTATTAGAGTAATGATAATTGTTTTGAAACTTGCCACTCTTAAAAAAAAACACTTGAATAAAGGTGTGAAACTGTTCACAGGCATTTGAGATTTTTCAACTGTGGCTTGCTTGAATGTGTAAAATCAACATGTTCAAAAGGATATCCTGTAGCTTCTCTTCACTTTTAACCGTTTCCTGAAGAAGTCTTAATTTACAGTAAGATTATCATGTGTCACATTATATAACTGCACAGGTGAATAAATATCACTCCTCTCATCTGTTTTTTGTCTTATATGAATAGTTTTATAGGAATAGTTCTTCCAAATTCTGTCACCATGTTTTTTACTGTGGTATTAAGTTACTGTTAGTATTATGGTTTTAATTACAAGTACATTAACACGTATTTTAAACATATATTAAGTTACTGTTAGTATTATGGTTTTAATTACAAGTACATTAACACATATTTTAAACAATTGTATCACTTGTTTTACACTTGTTTTTACATACACAATAATTGTATGTACTTGTTTTAATTACAAGTACATTAACACGTATTTTAAACAATAATTGTATCATGGGTCTGAATGTGAGGTAAGATATATCAAATTATATCTCATGACGCTTAATGAATAATGTTTGTCTGTGTTCATCAGGTTAAGAATGCTGGGACCTTCCTATTATCACAAATCACAGTAGCAGCATAAGTCATAGATCCTTTGTAACTATTTATATTGCTCTGACATTGTTATTGTCTCGCTCTATTGTCTTTGAGTACCGTTTCTGGACCGGATGGTTCAAGTGAAAATGGCGCGATGGGATTGGCGTTCGCATGCCAGTGTAATGCATCCTGTGTTCGCTACCCAAAGGTCGTGTGCGGGTAAAAATGGAAAGATGTTAGAGGTACTAGGGTGTGTTTTTACCATTGTTCCCCCTCTTGTGTCTGATACGTCTGTCCACTGCTGCGAAAAGAAATTAAACGTTCCATCTGTCTTTCAGTCTTCCTTCCTTTCCAGCCCAGAATAGACTAGCGTGGCCCTAGAAAAACCCTCTCAAGTGCTGTCAAACCAAGACCGTAACGGTCATGTTTAGGGCTTACATCATTGTTAATTTTATGCATTCATTGTTTTATAAAGGTTAGAAAGACAGGTTTATTTTACAAGAAAGACAATGTTTACAAAGAAAGTTTTGATATACATATATATACCTATGTTGCTGTCTGGGAAATCAGAATTGTGAGATTCTGTGAAGTCACAATTACCAGTTAATACCTATGATATCGATATCAAAATCAACTGCAGTTCGTAGATCCTTTTTTCTAAATTAGCACCCAAATATGCGAGAACGTGCTTCACACACACTCACCTCACGTAAACCCTGAACTCGGAGAGAGAGCGAAGACACGGTTGCACTCAGGGTTCGAAATGACTTCTGACTCTTGGGGGGTCCCCTAAAATGTATGTAATTAAAACAATTCTGAAGACTATCTTGCTACACTGTACGCAAAATTATATGGATCAATGTCAGGGTTTTCTTCTTTACTGAAAATGAGGCAGAGGTGGCAAAATCGTAACACTAGGGGGGTCCGGGGGCATGCCCCCCCGGAGAAAATTTTGTACATTTTAAAGATAAATTCATTAATCTGGTGCACTTTGAGTCACTCGAATCTGTTGTTAAAAATAAATAATAATCCATCCGCCAACCACTCATATTCTTTGATTTAGATATCTGCATCTGATCATCACATTACAAATATTCAATCAAGCATGATAATATGGTAACATATCACACTGAAGAAGGCAGATTTTTTAAAGAAACATTTATTTAAAATAAAAGTTCTTCTTTTGGCAAAATGAAATTTCCTTTATAGCCTAAACAGACGCTTTACTCCCTTTAAACTTAAATAGTCAATGTTTCATTTTTGTAAAGACTCTTATCTGAATAATTTTTTGTACCTTTAAAAAGGGCACTTTTCCCCTAATTTTATTTAGTGTATGCTCTAAATTTAATTTCAAATTCTTACATTGTATTAATAGGCTACATTCAATTAAAATAATAAGACAGCCTAGCGGCTGTTACCAAACAAATTAAATAATTTACATTGAAAAATTATAACCGTATTAAATGAGATTCTGAGATTGTTTTAAATATTTTTTGAATATACAATTAAGGAATGTTGAAAAGAATGATGCTTTGAAACTAAACCGCCAGTAGGAGGTGGCAGGCGACCGTCTTGAATGAGCGAGTCATTGAGTCATTCATTTAAACCAGTGTTTCTCAACCTCTCCTGCAGGGACCCCCTGACAGGCCATGTTTCTGTTTTAACCCTGAAATGGCACACCTGATTCAATTCATTAAAGGCTTAATGAGTAGTTGACTAATTGATTAATTGACTAATTCCTACTCTTCCTACTCTAATGAATTGAATCAGGTGTGCCATTTCAGGGTTAAAACAGAAACATGGCCTGTCAGGGGGTCCCTGCAGGAGAGGTTGAGAAACACTGATTTAAACGATTCGTTCAAACGGCTGATTTATTCAGAATGAGGAGTTTTAATAATGGGTAATTGAATCTTTGAATCGAGCGAATAGTTCAAAACGCTGAATTATTCAGTAATAAATCATGAGTGTTGCTCTGAGATGCGCTGTGGTTCTGTTGTTTGGAACTATTTTCGCTGCTGAAACAGAACAAAAACAGCCATTGCGTCTAAAAATGTAAGTAACTTAATTTTAATTATTTTAACTATTTGTTTATTGAACTGTTATGAAATCAATATCTCGGTTTCAATCGTGATGACATTCAGGAAAACAGCACTTTGGTCGTGTGTAGGCTATATATTGTTTCTTAACTACAAATGAATATGGTATAACTGCGCGAGCCCCAACAGCGCAACTTTGTTACCGTCCGTACATTAGCGGGAGCACCACAACAACAACTCACTCGGCTAATAGCTGCCCTATAGCTGCCTCGCGCTGTAATTAAATAATTACTGGTATAAATATAAAGTGTCACTAAAGACCTATAATTTTCACAATCATTTTTAATGTTAATATATATTTGTCGGGGACCCCCCAAAATCCAAAAATAAATTCTTATGGGGGGTCCTTAATGACTTATGGAGGGTCCGGGACCCCCCCAGACCCCCCTCATTTCGAACCCTGGTTGCACTTATTCACTCATGTTGTTTGTGAAATTACGGTCTGACAGCAAGATTTAAAATGATTAATTCGATCAGTTCATCTGGATGAATTAGTTTACTCATTCAACATGCATGCTAATAATTGTTTGCAGGAATTTAGCACACTATAAGAACTTGTGGGAATGAGTAAAATTATGTGTAATACCCACAATCCTGTGCTAAAATTCAGGACCAAAGAAGATGCATTTGTATATTCAGATTTATAACTAGATATATTCAGATTTATAACTAGATATATTCAGATTTATATTTAGATATTTAGAGTTTTAACTATATTATAACTATAACAAAACATATATAACATGTTGTGTACACAGGGCATTGTTCCTGTAATAAATATGCAGTCTTCCTTTCAGTTGTGCTTGCTCATGGTCTCCATTGTTAAAAGTGACCCACCTCTGCGGTCTTGCACAAATCAGCACATTTAAATCGCACGTTCACGAATCACCATTGAATACGTCTCCCTTACACACACACACATAAACTTGGCGCCAGCTAGGCATATTATAAGACACACTGATCATGTCTTAAGAGTGTCGTTGCAACATGACATCATGACTTTTGCGTAAACATACACGCCACTTTCATGTCAAGTGGCGTGTTATTTATACGCATTTTGAGCTATCCGCGTGTATGCGTGTATATCTACGCCGTTATGTCCGAGTGATTCCGCGTGTATGTACACGCCGTTAAATATCCGAGCGAAATAAAGCCAAATTTTGATATACATCTGGGGGAGCGATATTTTTCTTACTAGGATGGTAGGGAAAGACTCATAAATGGTATTAACCAGTGACGGGTAGGTTTAGGGACGGGGTTGGGGTAGGTCATATATTTATATATACAGTAATGTAACGGCGTTCATAAACACGCTGAAAAGCGATTATGCGTGTTGATAGCACGCCAAAAATGAAAATACGAATTGGCGTGTCATACATACGCCCTTTCATGAGATCAGTCTGGTCGTTGAGAACAGTAGAGCTGGACAGTTAAGATAAAACACTGAGTCACTTCAGCTGAACCTGCTTCCCCTCTGTCTGTGTGTGTGTGTGTGTGTGTGTGTGTGTGTGTGTTTGTGTGTTTGTGTGTTGTGTGTTTGTGTGTGTGTGTGTGTGTGTTGTGTGTGTGTGTGTGTGTGTGTGTGTGTGTGTGTGTGTGTGTGTGTGTGTGTGTGTGTGTGTGTGTGTGTGTGTGTGTGTGTGTGTGTGTGTGTGTGTGTGTGAGCAAGGTTGCAAACTCTCACGCAACCAGCATGAGACTCATGCAATTAACACTGTTCTCTAGTTACAGAACGAAAAACACATGAACGTCAGAAGGTATGTTGAAAGATACTGTCAGGTTTGAGTGAAGGGAGTCTCAATTGCAGGAGAAATAAAGGGCTGTTTTAATAAAATAAAAACGCAAACAAAAACCCGTGGGGGAAAACAAGACCTAACTCGACACGACTTGACTAGAACAGGGAAATATTCAAGGTAATATTTAACTTCAATCCAGCACAGGACTGCAAACACAAGGAGAATAAATAGGGAGAGCAAACAGGTAACAGGTGGGGCAAATTAATCAATAATCACGTAACAAGATGGGAGGGACTAGACCATCGAGAGCACATGGCACAAGGAAACATACATGACAAGCCATGTGCTCACACCAAACATGACTTGAACACAAGCACATGGCCAGTAAAACAAATTATAAGCCATGTCCTCACACAAATCAAGACATGAACACACAGCTAATGAGGACTCAAGCCACGTGTTCACACAAAACAGGACAACATGAAAGCGCACAGCTAGTGTAAAACACGTGTAACAAGGCACACAGACAAGAGAGTGCACGTGCCCACACAAAGACATGACAAAACAGGAGTGTCAGAGCTCTGTCACAAAACCAAGAAATAAACTAGACAGAACTCTGACAGATACAGCTTTCTGAAATGCATAATTTCTAATGTAATCACTCAGTGTTTCAACCTTTAAAGACGTCAAAACAACTTGTAAATAATGTCATGTAATGTTACAATTGCCTCAGGAAATCCATTCAATAACAAAAGCATATTTAGCTTGAAAAATGAACTCTAGAGAGGAGAATTCTGCTAAATAATTAATATATATATTGAATCCAGAGAGGAATAGGAATTGAATCATAAGCTTATGAATCAACCCCTCCCTCCAATCCATAATTCTCGCTCTAAACTGAACTCAAAAGTTGGCAGCATACTGTGTGTGTGTGTGTGTGTGTGTGTGTGTGTGTGTGTGTGTGTGTGTGTGTGTGTGTGTGTGTGTGTGTGTGTGTGTGTGTGTGTGTGTGTGTGTGTGTGTGTGTGTGTGTGTGTGTGTGTGTGTGTGTGTGTGTGTGTGTGTGTGTGTGTGTGTGTGTGTGTGTTTTATCCAGTAGCTTATCATTTCCCCTCTGCTCCGGATGAACTGAATCATCACACAGTCACGACATCAGGCACACACACACACTTTCTGAACAGATTTGAGAGTGCTTAGAAACCAATGTTTTTGTAACATTGAGTATGTATAACACGTGTCACAAGTAGGGCTAAATAGTTTATTACAGTAACAGTTATGATGCAAAACACATTGTTTGCAAAAAAAAAAAAAAAGGTAGTCTAATCCTTATCTAGCAACTTATGCTTCAAAAGCACAAAACGATTTTAGAATTCATGTAAGATGTTTAATGGGTGACCATGTGTAATCTATGTGGTAGAACAAGACGTGAAAGTTATGTTAACCACAGACCTTGTTTTACTCATTACAACTGAAAACCACTATTGTAAAAACGAATTACGGTTTCAGAGTGAACTTATGGTGAACTAGCCTTCCGGAGTGGTCTACAAATTGATGCCATTGTTGAACAGCTCAATAGATTAAATGTGACCATGTTTTTTCTTTTCTTTTTTTTTTAGTTGTCTTGCTTGCTAGCCTGTTTGAACTTTTTATTATCTTTTATAATATATTAAGTACTGGTATGTGTCATATTGTTGCCTGTTAAAACGTTGCCTGTTTTTTTTTTGTGTGATGCTTTTCACATCTAACATTTAACGATTTGCATATTTAATTTAGAATAATTTGTGTTTCAGTTTCATCATATCAGAAACCGGACTGTGAATCCGTTAAAACAACCAATTCCTCTTTTGTTTCCATGGACTTAGTTATTATCATAGTTAAATCGAGTCTAGTCATGTTTGTTTTAAAACGAACAGGAATCAACGCAAAGGAAATTAAGAAAATCAATGAAAATTACTTTATTACTACTTTTTTTTATTTCAGTGAAAGAATTCAATCTTTATACTAAGTTTTTGGTTTGTTGTCCATTACTTTTCTTTTACAAATACCGGTTACTGTCTTGACACACACATGCAAAACTTTTGTTATTTCTAATAATATTCCTAGCCAAATAACATTGAGGTACGTAACAATTAGCTCACCCTCATATCACCTGTGCGAATGTATAAAGTGAGTTTTTATTCTTATTAACTCTTTTCTTCATAATAGAAATGAATGAGGGTTGAGATCCAAAAAAATAAAATAAAATTATATCATAATGAGTCAGCTTGACCATGCGATCAGTTGGTTCATGACCAAATAATTGTAACAGGTTTTGTGAAATAAATTATTTGATTCATAGAAAAGATGAAAATGATATATTCATGAATATCTACCTCTCTTATGAATTCACTAAGTTAAATTAACAAACTGTTATCCCTAATAAGTAAAAAAATATATATTTTACTTATCATACTTTACATTTTTTAAAGGGATAGTTCACCGAAAAAGGAAAATCCTGTCATTAATTACTCACCCTCATGTCATTACTTACGTAAGACTTACGTTCATCTTTGGAACTAAAATGAAGATATTTGTTATAAAATCTGAGAGGTTTCTGTCTACAGAACCACCACTTTCAAGCCAAATAAAGGAACTAAAGACATCATCAATGTGACTCCAGTGGTTTAACCTCAACTTTTTGAAGTGACGCAAGTGCTTTGTTTGCAGAATTTACCACTTTATTAACAAAATATTAATCTCCAATGCACGTTCATGACGTAGTGTACAACAATTCTTTTTGTAGTAGGCTACATTGTCGTTTCTTTTTATATTATTTTTTTCATTTATGTACATATTTAGATAAATATGTTAGATTATTTAGATTTGCTACATTTAATATTCTTCATCTATGCATTCCACCAGCAACACCTTTTGTCTGTTTATTTACGTGTAACATAACTTTATATTCTTGGCATGGAGTATATCCAAATCCTGGTTTATATACAATATAAGCATTAATATTTAATTGTATAGTATAGTTTGTTTTCTTGCTGTACTGTACATGGTTACCCCATAAGAGCCTTGGTCAATGCTTTGTTTTAATTATTCAGTTAATGTCATACATTGTCAATAATCGTATGATTCCCCCGAGGCACTGAAGAAATTCCTCACTAAGACGGTCAACATCAGTAAAAACGCACTTTGACTGGCTGACATTGATCATTGATAATAAAGTGAGATGATCCTAAATCTATTCTGCCAAACCGGAGACACGTCATGTGCCTCACCTTGAATGATCGCCCGGACCTGCCCTTACGTCAATCATTAATGCTCAACCCTCTGGGGAAACCCTAGGGCTCATGCCATGTTCTGGTGTAAAGTGTTCAATGATAATCATAGTTGAGTAATAGTACAGATACCTTACAGCCAAAATGACTCAATTACAAGTTCAAGTTCAAGTCTTAGCAGGGTACATGTACATTAACGATATGCTTAAAATAAGAAAGTTTTTCATTTGAGTTTTCCACGGACAGACAACACCATTGTCAAAACGATCCCCATTCACACCGATCCGTGAAAATGACTTCAACCCCTGTATTCTGCTGCCAGGCCATTAGATAGTGATGAAACGCTAGACTGAACTCATAATACGCATGTGCATGATACATGTGCATTTTTTTTGTTTACACAGGGGATCTTTTTCAAAAACGTTGCACTTTGCAAACCCGTTTTAAAGGTTTGCGGTTTCAGGCACCCAAACACAGTTGTCGTGTAAACGAACGACCAAGATCCATAAAAATTTGTACGTTTCTTTGTTGAAAACTGCGTCCGGTAAACAGCCCCTTATAGAGTATTTAATTTAAACAGTATTTTATGGGTACTAAATGTAGGCTCAGAGATTCACAAATCCTCAACACCTGAGAGACATGCCAGTGAAAAATGAAAATTTTCTCAAAATTGCGATAAATCGAGTTCGACACAACAGCCTCTTTACTCAAGATTTAGTTAAGCTTAAATGCTCAAAAAGGGCATAAGTAAACTGATATCCTTCAAAAGTTCTTTAATTTAACGAATAATCAAAATAATGTTACGTAAAATGAACCCTCATCTTATAAATCAAACACCAGGTAGATTCAGCAACTACCTGCTAATTCACTCGCATTCATGTAAAGTAACCGGGTAAGTAAGAGCAAAACACACACGATATAGTACCTCCGATGCCCTGTAGATGGCGATGTTGCTTCTTTTGTAGCAGAAATAAACCGCTTCAGAAAAAGTTAGGTGCAATGCAAAATGTAACGAGTAATTGCATTACTCATAAAGACTACATATACTTATTAAAAAATGTTGTCAATGAGAGTTAACATTGCTAATATCTTACACTTAGTCAGTAGCCCATAACATTTACTCAAATACTTTACACCACTGCCATAAACCTGTAAATGTCCCACAGCATTGGTAATCAGATAAGCAGTGTAGTTAAATTACAACCCAGCGATATCCCATTTATGTAGTTGATATGTGTTATGTAAACAAAGTGCACCAAGGTATGAATATCAGTGAACTATGGAAATACAGGAAGTTGCTGATGTCATTTTAAAGTGGGAATTTCCGTGAAAGTAGAGTAGGGTGAGGGTTTATGGGAAGAATTTCAGTTAGAGTAACGTTGGTTCACACCTTGTCTGAAGCTCCTCACAGACGTGTAGGAACAGGACCGAGCTCAAACCACAACGCTTCTCACAACACTCGTTTTCCACAGATGAAATATGAAGAGCAGTTGTGAGTTCTGAGGAAAAACTGTCCTGATTAGATGTTATCAGAGTTCCTGTAAATGAACCTTATCAATAATTTCTATATAAGTGATTTCATGTGTATTTGAAGCATGGGTGGCATTTCACAGTGATCGTATAATCTTATCAGGGAGAACTAATCCACTAAAAATGCTTTCACTTTTATCTGATATTTTTACATGGTTTACAGAGATATAAATGATGCTGTTTTGCTCCGTGTTTCTCCTGTTTGTCTGTTACTCACTCAATCTCTCCTTGTAAATGCATAAATGCTTGTCAGTACAGGATAGATTAAGTACTTAAGTGGGTCAAAATGCACTTTTAAATTCAACTAATTGCATTTTATATCATTTTAAACTACATTACATTTTAATGTAATTGTAAATAACATGCAATTAAGTGTCAGAAAACACTACAGTCAGTTCACACACAAGTATTTTCTTTAAAATGTTATTTCCATAACTCTTCTTGAAAAAGTATGCTTAAGTTTTCTTTTTCACAAGGGTAACTATAGGTCGAAACACTATGGTGACATGAATTGCATCTGAAAGGTGGTCAACAAAAATGATAATGCCACAAAACCCAACGGATCAGAATCAAGCTTTCAATAATGTTGCGACATACAGTCCTTTCACAGTACTTCACTAACGATGTACAAAATGTGTGTGTTTTCTTCCAGTTTCATGCATGCTTTGTGCATTGTCATGATCTCAACACTGACTCACAGTGAGCACATGTTCTGTTTCTGGTCGAGATTCCACACGAGAGGCCTTGTGACAACTATCTAGCACTTTAAACAGCCTGGCTTGTAAAAATGTGGCTAGCGTTAACAGTTCCACAATTTGTGCATGACAAAACTTATACTGTGGGTCAGGGTTTCCCAAACTGGAGTTTGAAAACCCCAGGAGGTTTGTGAGTTGATGAAAAGCTAATAATTAAATCTTAAAAATGAAAAAAATATAATTTTAGATAATTTTAAAATAAAACACGTACTTAAAGACAATTTACTGAAAAAAAATAAACATTACTTGCATGTCATGTGACCAATATTGACACAGTGACGAAGAGTTGAATGACATTTATTTTTACTTAACTGTATGATTTAAATCACATTAACCAACATTAAAAAAAACATTTTATTTTATAAACTGAATATTTTAGTGTCAATGATATGCTATTGTAGTTATTTGTTAATATTTTGAATTAGATTTTTATAAGACTTAGATGTCCCCAGAATGTGTCTGTGAAGTTTGTGATAGAAATATTTTATGTAATGGCCTCAAAGGGTATTTTCAACATGATATGTATAGAAAAATGCAAACTAAGGTTGCTCAGGTCAAAGACAATGTAGACTTGTGGTCTTTGACCTGAGTGCTTCACAAAAGTGCTTAAAGCTAGAACTAACAGTCATATGATTAGCTTAGATCATTACAAACCAATAACCAGAACAAATCACAATGAAGAAGACTTGAATGACATTTATTTTTACTCAACTCTATGATTTAAATAATATACATAATATTATCTTTTTGTTCAGTAAGACTCACTTGGTTGTTCTGACCAGTGATCTCCCGGCGTGAATAAAACTTAATTTCTGCAAAAAGCAACTTGAGAATCATGTCAAATATATGCTGAGGAATAGAAGTACTAAAGATTTACGACCAAAAGACAGCTCAAGTGTGACTGAGTATGGGCTTCTTGACGGGACGCCGTCACCATACTTCAGGAAATAATTGTATTGTATTGTAAGTATTGAGGAAATTACCTCAAGATATCTGTAGTAAACCGGAAGTCAGATTTAGTAGGCTGTATTCGTATTGAGAATTTCCACGACAAGTTTCAGCTCAAAATACTATACAGATAATTGTAAGTAGAACTTCCTTTTGAGTGGAATCAAAAACACAGTTTTTCGTGTGTGTCTCTTTAAATGCAAATGAGCTGCAGCTCCCCACCCCTATACAGAAGGGGCGGAGCCTTTACAGCTCATGAATCTGATTGAGCCCTGCACGGGCCTCAAAACTAGGCCCTAGCCCGGCCCGTGTCCGACAGCTCATCAGAATGATCAGCCCTGAGTCTGACCGAGCCCGTTTAAAAAAAATAATAATAATAATAAATGTTTTTACACAGCCTGCCCTATGTTACAGTCAGTAAAACAGATATGTTTTGTTCTCAATGGCAAAGTATTTACCGGTTTATTTTCATTTCTTTATAAAGTTAATTAAGAAAAATGTTTTTATTTTTATTTTTTATGAGGACCAAGCAGCCGACAGCGAGTTAAACATGTTTCATCCATTATAGCCTCTCAAATCAACACTTTACTTGGCTACAATGAAATCCATAGATATAAAACAACTTAAGCATATCACACAGACAGTTGACGTTAAAATGTTTGTTTATTGTCATTTTTGAAAAGCTGAGGCAAACTACTCTTCTGCTCAGTCGCAACAGTGCTCGCAAACTAAATGAGTTTACAATACAATAGGCTACAGAGAAATTAAATAAATTACATTAAAAACAAACATGCAGGTTATCTTACCTCAAAAATCAAGTCTTCACTACAGAGCATGCGGACATTCTTCCAATAGTTTCCAACAGACTCATGAAAATAAAGTCCAATCAAACAAAAAACAACCTCCTAACAGTCTCAGAGCATAGTGAAGAAAAAGCACAGCATCCACAGTGAAGGTTTTAATCCAGTCGTACTTTTTCCAGCTGCGCTGAAGTCACGCTCGCTACCGGGACACTAAACACAGAACGAGCCGTCGCGCGAATCTCAGATCGCACCGCCGGGAAACCTGTGAGCGTGAGCAGTCATGTGTCAGTCATATGTCAGTGTGATATGGTTATAAACGTCTTTCTATGTTTGCTTTTCAATCATCATCTTCTCATATTTTATTTGAATTAATGTCTAAATAGGCTATAAAAAAGATAAGCCTAAAACAGGCCCGAGGCCCGGCCCGCGTGTAAACTATGACGTGAAAATTGGCCCGAAGCCCGGCCCTAGGAGCATAAATAAGGTCGGGCTCGGGCTGAAATGCAGGCCTCTAATTCGGATCAGTGTTGCCTTGCCAAGCGCACGTTTTATTTTATTTTCTGTGGGACAGGCCTATTTCACAAAAATGGCCGCCGAGACCGGAAGTAGGATAAACTCTTTTCCGGTGAAAGCGCTAGCAGTCGGAGAACAAATGCAGGGCCTAAAAGCAGTCAGTCCTGTTGTGTACCTTTTAATGTTTCAACTCAAAAAGAAACAACTCTATTTATCATTTCACAGCTTTCCTTGCGACGAAATGTTGAAAAATCATTGGATTTGGGCTTTACGAAGAGAACAGGGGCACTTTTCTGTGTGTTAAGCACTTCACGGAGGATGACGCCCATGTACGAGAGTCCGTTGTAGATATCTTACACCGCAGGCCATGTTTTGCAGGTTTTCATGGAACAACTGGGGAGAAGTTAAATCATGCCAGACACAGACCAAAGACGTGTCTCTGGTGTGGAGGAGGAAGCAGAAGTTGAAATGGAGTGCTAATGCCGGTTCAGGAGTGATGCCCTGACAAAACATGTTTATATTGCACTTGATTGTTATCCGATTTGCATGTCATGCACTTTTATTTATTATTAACTGTTGGCAAATTAAAATTGTTTTAAGATGTTGCTTTCCCTTTTTTTCTCTTTACCTTGGTGCGGGGCCTTTGCCAGGTCTGCTGTTTGCTTGTGCAAGCAAGGGCAGCTGGGACATTTTTGGTTCCTAATGTACTAAAATGTGCTGTCTGGTAAAGTAATGCAACCAGGACGACTTCCAGCAGCACAAGAACATGTATAATCTGCCATTTGAGGTGGATTCTTGGTTTCAAGTGTGATCTAAGGCAAGTGTTAGAAAGACTTTCATTTCACATCTTTATTTGGGCCTAACCCTTGTGTGCTGTTCATTTAGGGTGTACACTGGGGCTGTTTAGGGTCTCCAAAAATACATGGGAATATACTGCAAAATATAATGTGATGTATAATACATTTCCATATATGGGAAACTAGTGCTTATATTTTTCAATATACTGAACTGAAATATATGCATTGACCACATATTAATGCTCATAAATATTCATAAATGAAGACGAATTTTTTTTCACAAAGTTTCATCCTTTATTGTGTAGGCTACATATATTGCACATACATGTTCTCATTTAAATGTGAATGCATATGTAAGGTTGACGATTGGCCCAATATCATTAAGACTATAATTATTATATTTTGAAAGTAATGGTTGTGCACTCCTCTGCACAGTGATAGTCTCTTAGCTAAATACTTTAGTACATGCAGGTGTGCTTGTGTTTTTGATAACTACTTTGAAAATATGAAACATGTATAATGTAAATAATTAAACAATATAAGAAATATATTACATTATACATTTCTCTGAATGCTGCATGAGTAAATGTATCTGCAATATATTACACATGGAGTACCATATCTGATCACATTTACATCTATATATTATGAAGTGTATTACTAAATATAAAATTACATACAATTTGATATATTAATAAATATAGTGTCTCATATTTTTAAATAAATATAAAAGTGTTGATTCCTTATTTATTATATATTGTAATATATTAACACAATAAAAATAATTTAATATATTAATAATTCATGGGGAAATATATTTTCTTTTCCCAGACAGTAAAATGTGATTTTGTAACATCATGATTTTTTAAAACATGTAATATCACTCACTTCATTAATGTTTTCAGTCTAACCATTTTTTAATTATTTGCCTTAATTTCATTATTAGACCTACTAACAACGTTAGGTCAAATTCACTGTAAAGATGTAGCCTACAATTCTTAGTTTCATTCATGGTGGTGAGGAACATGAAAAATTAGTCATAATCTAGTGGTAAATTGCAGCAACTAACATTTAATAACATGAAATTTCAACAAAAGACACTATATTTCATATATAGCCTACAATCAGACATCATTTCAATGTATCTATTTATTTTATTTAGCTATAGTAAGTGTGCGCTTAGTCATCAAGTGTCATGCCATTTAAATGAATGGAACTTTTTTTTTATGTAAGCAAACGTCAAGAATTTGTAACCTTTGTCCAATTTTGATCTTTTCACAGCTCCTTGAAAACTGTCAACAAAACAGACAACATCTGCTATTCTTACATTTGGCTGATAAATTAATGACTGAGAGAAAACAGAGCCCGTCTATGGAGAGCCTGGCCATTCCCTATTAAGTCCTATTGTACCGAATTTTAGTTGTAGTTCCACCAAAGTTCCACTGGGGGCGATCGCCCATGAGTGCAAAATGAATGGGAGTCTATGGAGCTAGACGGCTCAATTTGTCACTTTCACTCGATTGCCGTTGAGAAATCTCAGATTTGATTGTAGGTTTTGCAAGTTCAACATGGGTTATACTGTAGGTCGAAAGTTGAATGAACGAGTACTTATGTCCTTTCGATTTCTTACAGGTTGAGTTGTTGTTGCCCATTACACGCTAGCATTCTGCTAATGATCACTAATGATTGGTCAGTGAAGGGCTGATTACGACCAGAGATACCGCTTGATGGCATCATTAAAACAACAAAACTAAAACTCTTCTAGCACGTGTATTACCTGTGTCAGCTGTGTTGTCGATGCCTCGAGAGAAAAGAAAGTGCAGACAGAGTCCCTTATATCGCGAAAGCACTAAAGTGACTGAAGGATTGCCGTAAAACAGTATCTCTGGTCGTACGATGTGTATGACGTCATTGACATTTTAAACGACTTTTTAAAGCAAATAAGTGACTCTAAAAAACCTAACACCCAGCAATAAGTAATTTCTTTGCATCTCCTTTCGAATACAACATTCAAATTAAACAAAAAATTATATCCTGAGAAAAGTGGATTTTGAGGGGTATAGCTCCATAGACCTCCATTCATTCTGCACTCGTTCTGTGAGCGCCCTCAAATAGTGATGGCAATTTCAAAACACTTCATGAAGCTTCGAAGCCTTTATGAATCTTTTGTTCCGAATCAATGGTTCGGAGTATCAAACTGCCAGAGTCACGTGATTTCAGTGAACGAGGCTTCATTACGTCATAACTGTTTCGAAACACTTCGAAATTTCAATGGTTCGGTGCTGCAATGAGCAGCAATCATGATTCATGAGCAACAATGAACAATTGTCTGTGGGTTTACCTGATATCTGATCAGTTTTATACATTTGTAGACGTTTTAATAGACATTACATTAGTATAATTAAAATAAGGTAGTTAAAGGATTAATTCTGTTCTGTGCTGCACGTTCGTGAATCTCCTGTTCGAACTCGTTCATCAAAATGAACAAATCTTTTTTCGAGACATTTCGTTCGTTGAATGAACAAAATGATTCGAAAAAAGACTCGTTCAAAATGAACAAAACTTTTTTCGAGTCATTTCGTTCGTTGAATGAATAAAATGACTCGAAAAAAGATTTGTTCATTTTGATGAACGAGTTCGAACAGGAGATTCACGAACGTGCATCTCAGGACAGAGCAAGGCGAGCATTTGTGCTAATAATAATTAAACTGTTTTATTTATTTTTGAAATGGCGCATCGTTTCGCTAGATAAGACCCTTATTCATCGTCTGGTATCGTTTAAAGTCCTTTGAAGCTGCACTGAAACTGTCATTTGGACCTTGAACCGTTTTGGCTACTATTGAAGTCCATTATATGGAGAAAAATCCTGGAATGTTTTCATCAAAATCATTAATTTCTTTTCGACTGAAGAAAGAAAGACATGGACATCTTGGATGACATGGGGGTGAGTAAATGATCAGCAAAAGTTTTTTAAAAAGTGAACTAATCCTTTAACAGTCTTATTTGTCTGTTTAGCTGAGCCATTCATAGGACAAACCTTAACAATTGATAAAATAACACGTTTACACATGATAATCTTATTAGATGATTAGATAATTGCATTTGAAAGATTTTGCTTTCAGTAAAAAATTTGCAATAGATTTTAAAAGGTGTTTTCATGCATGTTTGACCCAGGTTTTGTTGCATTTACACTGTTCTGACCACTAGGGGTCACCGTGGAGACGGGTGTCGGATTGTTTCGAAGCCTCGGCACAATATGGCACATTTGATTCAACTGTTTCAGTGTTTCACGAAGCCTCAATCTGCCCATCACCCTCATGTGGAACTGCAATCAGTTCAGAAGCCAGTTTACTGAGAGTGGAAGTTATCCCCTTATTAGACATTCTCTGGAGAAAACAAGCTGTTCACATGTATTTTGAGAATGAATGGCGATCGTAGCGGGCGGCGAAATTTTTTTTTCCGGATGGTAGGGGAAGACTCATGAATATTAATTAGGGAAGTCGTCCCTGATTGGTCTTAACCCCAGTGACGGGTAGGTTTAGAGGCGGGGTTAGGGGTAGAACCCCAGTGACGGGTAGGTTTAGGGGCGGGGTTAGGGGTAGGTCATCAGACCCCCAGTGACGGTTAGGGGAATGAATATTCATGAGTCTTCCCCTACCATCCTGCAAAAAAAAAAAAAAAAAAAAATCGCTAGCGGGCAGCTATAATAATAATAATACATTTTATTTATAGGTGCCTTACATGACACTCAAGGACACCTTACAGACACAATAAAACAATCAACAATAATCAAATAGCTACTCATTATTAAAACCTTGGATACAAGTATTATAATATAAAAATAATCACATAAAAGCCTGCCGGAAAAGATGGGTCTTAAGGCGAGATTTAAAAACATGAATACTTTCACTGTTGCGCACATCCTGTGGCAGCAGGTTCCATAAATAAGGAGCTACATGACTAAAAGCTCGGGACCCCATAGAAGTAGTGCGAGTTCTAGGGAGAACAAGAGAGAGTGAAGAAGACGATCTTAAAATCCGAGAGGGAGTATAAATATGAAGAAGGTCCAATAAATATGAAGGGGCAAGGTTATTGAGTGCTTTGAAAGTAAGAAGAAGAAGATTATTTTGAAATTGATACGATAATTGTTCCTGGAGCCTAGATTGCACAGTGTTTTGATTTATAGTACCTACACATACAAAAGACTGTTGCAAAAATCAATACGGGACGTAACTAGAGAATGGACTAGAATTGCCGTGCTCTTTACTGAGAGAGCCGGACGAAGTCGATTGATATTGCGTATATGAAAATAAGCAGAGCGGATGAGATTGTTTATATGTGCTTCAAATGAAAGAGTACTGTCCAAAATGACCCCCAGACTTTTAACTTGTTTAGATATAGAGACCGTTAAATCATTTCAAATTTTCACAGATGAGCATGTAGGTTTCGACAGATTGTTTTTTAAGCCAACTAGAAGAATTTCTGTTTTACTGGTGTTGAGTTTAAGAAAATTTAAAGTAAACCATTCTTTAATCTCTGCCAAACAGTCTGAGAGGACAGATGGAGGAAAATTAGCGGAAGGTTTAGAGGACAGAAATAGTTGGGTGTCGTCGGCATATAGGTGGAATTGAATGCCAAATTTCCTAAAAATATTACCAAGGGGTAAAAGATAAGTGATAAATAATAGAGGACCCAAATACTGAGCCCTGCGGGACACCAGTATTGACAAATGAAGTCTTTGAACAGAACTGCTTCAACTGTACAAATTGAGTACGGCCCGTAAAATATGATTGAAACCAAGTCAAAGGGGTACCAATTATTCCAATAGACTCCAATCTGTGCAACATAATGTTGTGTGATATTGTATCAAATGCTGCACTTAGATCAAGTAAAATTAGAATAGATAAAAGTCCAGAGTCAGCAGCTAACAATAGGTCATTGGAGATCTTAACTAGAGCAGTCTCAACACTATGGTAAGGTGAAACCCAGATTGAAATTGCTCGTACAGACCATTGTGGGACAGATGATTCTGGACTTGAGCTGCAACACACCTTACCAAATTTTAGAAAGGAAAGGAAGAGTTGAGATGGGGCGAAAATTATCAAAGTTACTTGAATCAGCCCCCGGTTTTTTAAGTAAAGGAATTATCACAGCAGTTTTCAATTGAGATGGAACAGTTCCAGAAGTAAGTGAAGAATGTATTATTTTCATAATTAAAGAACCATGCGACCTCGCTATGCGACCAGATGTATCACTACCCTACTCCCGGTCTCGGTCGCCATTTTCTGAAATAGGCCCATTGGTCTACTTTAAATTGATGAACTAAACAAGGAACAGGTGGATGCAATCAATCAATGTGTAACTAATGAAAACAAATGAAAACATGCTTATAAACCATGCAACCAAAGCAACAAAAAGGAAACACAGGAAATGTCCATGAAAACTAAACTAAAACTATTGTATTCATGATAAAACTATGACCACTTTACCCAATGGTTCTGTGTATCACTACACAACACCCTTAGCAACCACTCTTAGCAGCGTAAACATTATGTTTGTTTTCAGTGATATTTTTCATTGAAGCTTACTGTATTAGGAGAGTATTGTGAGAGAGAATGAGGGGGTGTATTACCTGCATTCATATTTAGTATTTTCCTTCAGGTCAGTCCTATGTCATAATAAAAAATTTGGTTTGAATGACCGCTGCGATATCTTGTCCTTTGAACAGTTAATAGACCTTATGTAGCCCCGCCCCTTTTCAGCGCTGAGCTCGTGTTTTGACTCCGGTCTGTATTTTCACACAGCGATCTTTCATAGATGAATGAACGGATCGTTTAAAAAAGTTCCCGGTCGACATTTGTTAAGACATCTGCTTTACAATGCTTATGATAAACATTACAATGCTCATGATAACTTACGTTAACTGTCCAGTAAGTAACCACTTCACCACTAATTACTCCTGGACAGCGATGCCATAGAAATACACAAGCGACCACAGAAACGGAAGTTCAAAGACAATATTCTAAAGATGGCGGCGCCCTCGTTTTTCTCGTGCATAAGGTCTAGTATAGGTTTAACTGACTAGAGCCGGTCAAAGCATTTGAAGTTGCTTCTTGTTCCCTGTTCACAACTAGTTTCAGTCCTTTTAATATAAAAGTCTTCGCTGACTGACACGCTCATAAAGACAGTCTTTGCTGCCATCTAATGGTTTAATAATGTAACTTCTGTTGCTGTTCACGGTCAGGGACTATTTTTTCTAGCCTGGTAATACCAGACTCTGCTACTTCACTTTGCTTCGTAGACAGAGTCTGGCATAGCATAATAGAGAAGTGTTTTCTCTCTCGCTAGGGGGCGATTTCTGAAGTTTAAAATCATTGGTTACCCGTAAGCCAATCAGATAAGTTTATTCATGACGTATGTTATGCGCTGACACAGCCGCATCGATCCACAGACATCATGCATCGAACTCAAATCTATGATCGAACTTCCACTGTAAACACTTGATGATGCGAGCGAAATACCGGAGTGAACATGGCTGTAAACGACTTTTTTGATCGGTGAGTGATGTAATAGAATGACTGCTGCACTTGACAGGGCGCAAACGAGCAGAGAGAGAGAGCGAGCGAGCCCCGGCCGGCCGCGCGCGCGCGCACTATCACGTCTTTAAACAAACAACACGAGCACTGTCTTGCTCTCTCTCCCTCGCAAATATTAATCAAAATCAATCGACTAGTAAAAGGTCGGAACACCTCAGATTCACGTAGAGCATTTGGAGATTTTTAGAGATAAGAGACTCTAGGAACAACATCTCAATGAACAACATCTCAACACTAAATTATAAAGGCCTGTCTCATATAACTTTAGACGCCTGTCTCAAATACAAGCCGGTGCAGTTCGACGATTTGGGCAAATAAAAGCCCGGGCTATTATTTGAAGTTTTACGGTATTTAAGACCTGGAAAAGAAAGGAGACACTGACCTGTCAAAAGGCTCCCCAGTTTCTCGTTGACGATCGGTAGTTGATAAATTAAACTTTTCCCAAAGGGAGTAGGGCCACAACATCACCTCCATTCAAAATGTTTAATACACACTCTTCTTGTTCAGGCTTCAGTTTGCTAATGCCGGGAATATTCTCCACAACAGAGCGAATTGCATCCGTGTCTCGTCCGCGGTCGTTTTCGATTTCCCTGACCTAATCTTAAACTCGGCGCTTAGCGACTACGTCACGGCTTTCAGCCCGCCTTCTGTTCGCTGATTGGCCCGGCTGTTTTCAGGCCGGTGGAAAACAGAAAGATAGGCTGCTATCTCAGACTGACTACAGGAGTGAAATGAAATTAGCGGAAGTAGGAAGTCTGACGTAGTCAGGCTATATTTTTTCCAGCGAAAGAAAGGATTTTAGTGATTTTACTTTACTTGCCTAAAAACGCCCTTCAGTCGTGATTTATTCATGATCTACAGCACAGACTCGTACCTTGCTTACGTATATATAGTCTATGCAAAGTGTGTGTGTGTGTGTGTGTGTGTGTGTGTGTGTGTGTGTGTGTGTGTGTGTGTGTGTGTGTGTGTGTGTGTGTGTGTGTGTGTGTGTGTGTGTGTGTGTGTGTGTGTGGTGTGTGTGTGTGTGTTGTGTGTGTGAAAAATTTGAAAAGTAAACACAATTTTACAAGAAATTATAATTTAACCAGTTCCAACTTTATACAAATGTGCTGATATGTTAGATTTAGCATAATTTATGTTTTCCAGCATAAATTCACATCAATAACATAATCAGTAATGCTTGCCTTAGAAAACACTAGTAAACACCAGCTAAGGGTAAATGTTCTGGAGGAGAGTGAACCTTCGATTGGCTAGTTTGTTGTGAGACTGTCTGTGCTCTGACCGGTGTTATGCAATTCAACACAGATACAGATTCTTCCCAGTGCTTTGATAAGACTTGTTGAGCTTTGAGATGTCTGGATTGCATGACAGTCCTCCTCCCTTCCTTGAGAAAACTGCAGAAGAGCTTCTTATGGAGATGATAAAGCTGACCCAGCTAGCAGGGAACGTTCTCAGAACTTTGGCTAACATTCCCTACAAGTTTGGTTTATGTTCTAAAGAAAACATTTGAATGTAATGTCTACCTAACATTTTAAGAATGTTTTCACATTTTAAAAAATGTTCTTATAACGTTATATGTAAACTAAGATATAACATTTTAACTGCAACATTCAAAAGATGTTATGGGAATGTTTCTGAGGTAACAAGTTTTACAATGATCTCAAAATAACATTGTCCCAATGTTTCATTATAACAAGAGAAGAACATTCTCTGTGTCACATTAGGAAAATGTTTTGAGGATATCATTGAGAGATGAGATGTTGAATGTTCTTCATAAAACGTTCTTCTAATGTGATGAGTTAACACAATTATAACATTTTACTTGCAACATTTTGAGCATATTTGGGGAACGTTGTTAAAGTTAAAGTTTGTACAATGATCTCAAAATAACATTGTCCCAATGTTTCATAATAACAAGAGAAGAACATTCTCTGTGTCACATTAGGAAAATGTTTTGAGGATATCATTGAGAGATGAGATGTTGAATGTTCTTCATAAAACGTTCTTCTAATGTGACGAGTTAACGCAATTATAACATTTTACTTGCAACATTTTGAGCATATTTGGGGAACGTTGTTAAAGTTAAAGTTTGTACAACGATCTCAAAATAACATTGTCCCAATGTTTCATAATAACAAGAGAAGAACATTCTCTGTGTCACATTAGGAAAATGTTTTGAGGATATCATTGAGAGATGAGATGTTGAATGTTCTTCATAAAACTTTCTTCTAAGGTGACGAGTTAACGCAATTATAACATTTTACTTGCAACATTTTGAGCATGTTTTAGGAATGTTGTTAAATTTAAAGTTTGTACAACGATCTCAAAATAACATTGTTCCAATGTTTCATAATAACAAGAGAAGAACATTCTCTGTGTCACATTAGGAAAATGTTTTGAGGATATCATTGAGAGATGAGATGTTGAATGTTCTTCATAAAACGTTCTTCTAAGGTGATGAGTTAACACAATTATAACATTTTACTTGCAACATTTTGAGCATATTTGGGGAACGTTGTTAAAGTTAAAGTTTGTACAATGATCTCAAAATAACATTGTCCCAATGTTTCATAATAACAAGAGAAGAACATTCTCTGTGTCACATTAGGAAAATGTTTTGAGGATATCATTGAGAGATGAGATGTTGAAAGTTCTTTATAAAACGTTCTTCTAATGTGACGAGTTAACGCAATTATAACATTTTACTTGCAACATTTTGAGCATATTTGGGGAACGTTGTTAAAGTTAAAGTTTGTACAACGATCTCAAAATAACATTGTCCCAATGTTTCATAATAACAAGAGAAGAACATTCTCTGTGTCACATTAGGAAAATGTTTTGAGGATATCATTGAGAGATGAGATGTTGAAAGTTCTTTATAAAACGTTCTGTGATGAGTTAACACAATTATAACATTTTACTTGCAACATTTTGAGCATTTTTGGGGAACGTTGTTAAAGTTAAAGTTTGTACAATGATCTCAAAATAACATTGTCCCAATGTTTAACAAGAGAAGAACATTCTCTGTGTCACATTAGGAAAATGTTAGAAGGGGATCATTGAGAGATGAGATGACAGCATGTAGGCTACATTATGATGGGCCCCGAAAAACAGAGACCACTATAATCATCAACATGCAACTTTCAACGTGATGTCACCGGGAAAGCCCTGACCGATTCAATAACTGATAGTGGAACTGTATCGGAAGAGCCTGTGGCAGGTTAACTCTTAAAAGGGGAACTCCTCTTGTACAACTGTTTAAAGATATCTCAGAACCTGGCAGTAGTTTTGGGAGTTCATCTTCATTAAATGGAAAGGTCCATTTAGCTCATTGTTAGTATCAGCTCACACCATGACTCCCTCTCCAACCTTCTGTTGTCTGACTTGAACTAGTGCTGGTCCCTCAAGATTCACTCCATAAAACCTTTAAAGAATCACTCTTCATATTTCATTAAACTTGTGACAGATTGTGATTCTAAGTGTTGGTCATGTTTCAGACTTCCTGAGAACCTGATAGCTTTAGGCTAGTTTTGGAGATTCACAGGTTGCAGTTCTGGAATTTGGTGGCACTGGAGTCTAAAGGGTTTTTACACTTAATTATTCTCTTTAATCCTCAAAGTATTTTGCAGATACATGCATCCTTCTCAGTATGTTTATGTGACCCTGCTAAATTAAGGCATTTAATTGTCTGATAACTTTTTAATTTGCACAATTTTTGACCTTTCAATGTCAGTTAAATGTCTTGTTGGCCCATTTGCCTGTCAAAAAAAAAAAAAAAAAACTGTCAAAAAACAAGAATATACTTTGAATACACTTTTAAGGCAGCAGCTGAACTTGGTAAGTTGGTAAAACAAAACAAACAAGCTGAACAGCTTAACTTACCTTGGACTTAGGTTCAGCTGCTGCCTTAAAATGTATTCAAAGTATAATCAAATTGCATGGCTGTACAAGTCATTTTGATTTAAATTATATTAAACTGATATGTTACACTGTAAGAAAAAAAATGTAAATTTTCAGATAAAGGTCTGTATTTTGTTTTTACAGAAGTTTGCTGTTTTGTCATTATACAGTGAATGCCTGTTATTTTACTGATATTTGCTGTAATTTAAAGGTTCACTATTAAATTTACAGGTAATAGCTTGTATTTTGGTTTTATATTAAGTAATATTTGACAGATTTTTTCTGTGAAATTAGAAAACAAAGAAAAGAAGGTATAACTACAGAAATCAGCATTTAACATGTTTTATGTTCATGTTTTATGTTATGTAACATGGTCATTAATCATGTGGGGGTTAAAGTGAGTTTTAAGGTTAAGTAATAACAAGATTAAAAGACTATGGGCTATTGATTCAATAGTTTGTAGGCAGGCAGTCTGAATCATTATATAGTCTTTTAATCTTGTCTTGTAAATAGATGCTCATTGTGATCATCATTTGTATTATTCTCTCCTAATTTCATGTATATTTTATGTATTTTATGAATGTATTTTTTTTTTCAAATCTGCGTTGCTGCACAGTGGCTTTGTGTGCTTGTGAGTGTGTGTGTGTGTGTGTGTGTGCTCGCGCGCACGGGATGACGGGATGACGCAGATTCAAATGATCCGCCATTACTTTTCCGTTGGCTGAGATGAGTAGCCTACACATACACATAGAAACACACACACACGCGCGCTCACACATACACGCACGCGTGCGCACAAATCTTCTAGACGTGAGTTATCTTTCTCGTCTTGCTCTTGAATGTTTACTTTGGCAAAGCTTAAACGAGTTAAGTTTAAACACCGATGGTAACGTCTACAGTTCAGGTCTCGCCTGCGCTCATGCGCTATCAACTCCCGGGTGATGACGGCGTAAATGTCAGGTCATGTTCGAGCATTTGGCACTCACATTGAACAGTGTTAAAGTAATCCTTTTTGTTCACGTTTTTTTTGTTTATCGCTTTTGTAATGTATTATTTTGGAAGCCAGCAAGTAAATTTAACTGGCACACTAACCGAAGGTCAGAAGAACGAGTCAATTGACCGTTCGCAGGCCCCTCCCCCAAAACGGCCATTGTCCAATCACACATCATAGCAACCGTTACTATGTGAGCAGCTCCGTCAAACATTGACTCCAAGCAAGCTGGTGAAGCGGTGCGCCCACTGCGTTTGTAAACCGGACACTAGATACTCCGAGAGATTGTCTGGAGGAGTTGTGTTCTTTTCGTTCCCAAAGCCGAAAACACAACGTGAACGGTGCCTACGATGGATAAAACAGTGTGGACGGCCCCACTCCCAGTTACATGTGTCGAACATGGTTCACTCGCGAGCAGCGTGCATGAGACTGACACACTGAGATTAGTCAAAGAAACATGGAGAGAGCAGATCAAGAGGATCCACAAAGGAAGTACGTTTTCTAAAGGGTTGTTGTTAACGTGATATTTTCGGGGGGAAATGAGCAGCAGTCACTAGCAGTGCAGGACCTGTAGACTACAGTTTAGAAGAGTGTCGCAACGGGGAACGCATGAAGCTTACCTGACAACATCAGTTCATATAACGTAATCAATATCGTAATGAATAGAAATAACCTTAAATGTATGGTTATCTGCATCTTTCCGTCTCTTATGTAACGTTATAGTTACTTTTTAAACACGAAAATCGGATTCAGCATGACACGCAAGCGGTTGCCGTGGTAATGAAAAACCTGCTTGTTAAAGCGAATGTATAATCCTGTATCTGAGGCAAAATTACTAAATATGCAGCGCGAATTATATATTTCTAACTCCAAACAATTAGCGACTGAACCAGCGTATTAAATCTTCTTCAAGGCTGTAATTTACTGGTTGCATTTGAGGTACAGGTCATGGGGTTTCTCAGATTTCGCTTGAGACCGGTATATTAGCCTCAATAGTAGTCATGTCTCCTTCATTGCGTATTTTTATATTTTGAATATATCCCTCCACTGCATACTGTAACCCATTTTGCCTCGATCTGGAGGATATCGCGGAGGTAATTGCTCGAAAAAAGGTCACTGACACGCACGGGTATACCTCTTCCATTCATGGCAATCTGTGGCGCTGGTCGTGTTTGACCATTTGTTTGACGGGCGTAGCAACAATAACTAGGGGGCGTGGCTTTTGCGAACGGTCAATTGTCTGCTTGCTCATTGCTCAGACGCACATAGCAGGTTGTGATATTTGTCTCCGTCTCGATCCCACAGACGTTTAAACGCGCGCGCGCTCGATTATCTCTAGGACCATCCCCTCCACACATTAGCTGCTCAGGGTTCCAGACTGCGACCAAATTGGTCGCATATGCGACCATTTTTTGAGAATGTGCGAGTTAAAATTTTATGTGGTCGCATTAGTGCGAGTGGACGCTCGCGCAACAGAACGCCGTTGTATCAGCAGCTACTGCAGTCCGTAGCGTAACTTATGTTCAAAATGAACGAGTAGGCCGCCTACTACATCATGAATCCATTTTCTAAACCGTGTTTTTGACTTATCCTGAATCACTACTGTACGCCTATAATAAGTGTTTATATTCTGACTATTTTATCCCGGGCTCGGCTCGGTTGCGGAGTTGCCCAGTGCCTGCGTGACTCGCCATAGACATTGACGGAGAGAAGTAGCTCCGGCTACAATGTTCTTCCGCAAGACACGTGCGGTTTATTTATTGACGAACGTAGACGTCACGCGCATTGCACACTGATGGTGAAACGCGCCAATTACAAATTCACGAATTAAGGCATATAAAAATGAAAAGGTCTCACGAAACACCGTGCCCCTTCCTACGTCTTTTCAGCGGTTAGATGAGAGTAATCGCTCGACAGAGGAAAAGGAAAAGATTATAAAATGCAGAAGGTAAGGAGGAGTGTGAGATTTCTGATTTTTGTTACAACTATAAACTTTGATAACAAAAAATTTGTATCAGCGTATTATAATACTCTAATCTTTTAAAATGCAATGCATACATTTGAATGTTTAATGATTTTTAAAAGATAGAAAGATGATGCTGATAGAAAGATGATAATAGACAGACAGACAGATAGATAGATAGATAGAATATGATTCAAATGTAAATAAATAGATTGTATATAATTCAAATGTAAAATGCTTAAAATTACAGAATAAAATTACTGTCCAAGATCCATAATACCAAATGTCTTATGTTACCTGACCAGTAAAAAGTTCAATATTATTTGAAATATATCTAGTCAGTGAAAAAGTGCCAGAATATTCGTCTAAAATAATTCTGTATTTTCAGCTTTAGATTCATGAATATTTTTATTCTGGTGTCTCTATTGTCCTTGGGTTAAAAGCACAGAGTCCAAGCCTATTCATTTAAACACACAATGTAGGCTAATATCAAAATGTGATATTTTAATCAACAGTACATTTTTGATAACCTTTTATCATATGTCTTGGAGTATCACAATAATATCGTATTGTGAGTTCAGTATCGTGATATGTATCGAATCGTGACATGAGGGTATCGTTACACCCCTAGTTTTTATATAATATATTACAGGTATTTATTCTGCAACCCAGAAAGCCTTTGCTAGCCTTGGTCCATTAAGACCACTATTCATAAGCATTCATTGATTAATCCCATGGCATGTAGCAAAAAAAAAAAAAAAGGTGCGACCAAATCGTATGCTGGTGCGACCAACTGAGAAAGTTGGTAGCACCAGTGCGACCAGTGGAAAAGTTAGTCTGGAGCCCTGCCACTTACAGTGGCCATTCCCTATTCTCACACTTATTTGGCCTGCCACACATTCCGGATTCATTGATAAGCCCCTTCCACGTTTAACGTGTAAAAAAATAAAATAATAAGGGGGCAAATTTACTGGTCGCACATGTGCGACTGGACGTAATATTCGGTCGCACACTTTCAAATTTTGGTCGCAAAATGCGATCATTTGGTTGCAGTCTGGAGCCCTGTACCAATATATTTATCCATAGGCTATCCCCTTAAAGGAGTCCAGACATTAGAAAAATATCAGTCTACACATGCGTTTTATATTTAATATGAGGTAAATACACACACAAAACAAATATTTAACTTTTAGGAGGCACACTTTTTTTGTGTAATTCTGTGAATTACATTCTGTGAACACTGCGCAAATAAAAAGTAATACTACCCACCGGATTAAGAAGGGTTGGCTCTCCACAGAACATAAAATATTTATTTTATTTTTCGTGTTCGCATTTATGAGGAAAAAACAATGTAGGCTAAGGACGTGACAGTTCTCCATTACAGACGCGGCCGCTCTGAAGCGGCAATAAAATACTGCTTTAAAACTTTCACAGAGACCTCAAACAGAAGACACAAAGCCTTTCTTTAAAGTGAATTTCGATTTGTACTAATTGTATCTTAATCTTAATCAATGTGTCATCAACCAATTGCCTGGATTTAATAAATAAGAAGTAAATATAGCAGACAATAGATCACGACACGGAGGCGCCTGCACGTGAACTGGAGCGCTTCTCATAAATTAACTGAAACTCAGCGTATAAGGTAGCCTACTTCACAGACCTGAAATATATATCTTTATTGAAATGTCTACTTGTAAACAGAACAATTCAAAACAAAAGAAAACGGACTGCTCTCTGCTTATCGTATGAAATGTGCATTTCTCTCTGGCGCAACTTCATTTTTATTAATAAAAAATTAAAATGTATCCTTGCTATATGTGACATATTCATAATCATTGCTTTTGCCGGTTCTTTTTGACAGCTTTCAGGTGCTTTATCGGCAGCTCCGCCGCCTCCCTTACATCATGTTACGTGAACCACCGCATCAAAAACAAGATTGCGTGATGAAAACGAAAACATGAAAAATACCACCTAAACAAAGCCTAACTGTTTAGAAAGAAAACACAGAACAAATAGAGTAGCCTAATGCGCATGTACAGTCTTCTTCATGCCATCTTCACCCATTAGCCGCTTTTTCACTGGCCAGCGCGAGCACAGAGGCCGAAATCATGCCTCACGGCACTCCTGAATAAATTGCTATACAAATATATCAGACGCTGCCATTTAGTCTTTATTTACAAACTTGGACACCACATGCGGCTATTGACTGACCATGAACAGGTAACCTCTACTGAATACTGAGCTTGTGTGTCATCTTCGTGCCAGTTCTTCAGCCAATAAAGTGTAGGCCTATGTATTTCATAGAAAATTGTGTCTAGTACTAGGCTATATAATTACAAAGGTTTAATTGGAACCTTTTTTTCAAACGACCCGACCGACCGCGACCCGAATATCATTAAAAATATTTTTGGATGACTCGTAACCGCGGGTGACCGCTCATTTAGGATCAACCCGCGCATCACTGGTAGACATAACAAAATTTTCTGGCTAAGCTAGAAAGCCATGTTCGGTGGACTCGTGAAAAAAGTAACTGACCCACTGCATTACAGCTGCAAATTTACATGGTATAAATTTGATTTTAGTGGCAGGGTGGTTTGAGATGGTAATGCAAATTTTAAAATAGGCTAATGTTTTTTCATTTGACAAAACCAAAGAAAATACACCTTTGTCGAAAAAATTAACATGGCATAGAATTGACATTTACTTGATGGTCGTTACCTGTTTTTAGTAGTTTGGTTCATTTATCCATCTTTTTTGTTGTAAATATAAATAAGTTATTTGTGTATCCTGTTGTTTATGAAAGATTAAACTTGCAAAAAATATATATATAAATCAATACATTAAATAACAGGAAAATGTATGAATATAAATAAATAAATAAATAAAAATTCTGTATGTATTTATAACTATATTTATTTTTACTTTGTTTTTATTTTAATATTTACTTAATTGTCATGCATTCATTTGAATTTATTTTTACATGCATGAAAGACATCTACTTTTTTAAGAAATCAGAAATAATTCTGATTTTATTTCATATTATTGTCTATCCAGGTGGATAATGGAGGACCATCCATGTATGAAAGTCAATGAATGTGTCACGAACATGCAGCAGCACCAGTCTGTTTCAATCTGCTGACCAAAGAACCGATTGCGAATACATAAATGTATACAAATGTTGAGATTGTTGTTTATTCATAGTTGTTTCTTGAACAGTTTAATTTTTTATTATTATTATGGTACACATACAAATGTGACCCTGGATCACAAAACCAGTCTTAAGTAGCACGGGTATATTTGTGGGAATAGCCAACAATACATTGTATGGGTCAAAATTATTAATTTTTCTTTTATGCCAAAAATCATTAGGATATTAAGTAAAGATCATGTTCCATGAAGATATTTTGTAAATTTCCAACCATAAATGTATAAAACATTTATTTTTGTGAGTGAATGCAGCAGAATCGCGAACATAAATGGACAACTTAAAAGGCGATTTTCTCAATGTTTAGATTTTTTTGCACCCTCAGATTCCAGATTTTCAAATAGTTGTATCTCGTTCAAATATTGTCATATCCTAACAAATCATACATCAATGGAAAGCTTATTTATTCAGCTTTCATGTGATGTATAAATCTCAATTTCAGAAAAATGACCCATAAGACTGGTTTTGTCATCCAGGGTCACAAATGTTTAAAAATGTCAGAATTTTGTTTATTTATAGTTCTTGTTATTTATAGTTTATAGCCGTTTTATTCGATTTTTTTTTTTTATATATATATTAATTTATCCTGTTTCATGTTGTGCACATTTTCTTTCTGTTAAAGCTAATAAAGTTTCAAATGTTACTACACAACATTTGCATGTTATTAAAGCATGAAGTTCAACTGTAAATAAAACTGTCTAGGAACATTTAACAAACTGGAAAAAAAAACTATATAACAATGTTAGGGCATAATGTTCAAAAAATTTTATCACTAAAAACGTACGTTTAAAATGTGTTTTTCAAGTACATTATTGTATCTTTTAGGAGAACATTCTGGAAATGTTTAAGGCAGTTGTGGTAGACAATGTTACAAAATATTATCACTAAACATTTTAACAAGGATATTACCAAACAGTTTTAGAATATATTTTAGAGAACGTTATTCTACCTCTTAGGAGAACATTCTGGGAACTACAATAAAACTTACCACTTAACTTTATAAAAATGTTAGAGGGTAATGTTCTAAAAATGTTGTGTAAACATTTAAGGAATATCATCACAAAACATGTATTGTTTTTATAGAATGTTATCCTAACTTTCAAAAGAACATTATAAGAACAAAAATCAAATGTACAACATAAAACTTTATAAGAACGTTAGGAAATAATGTTCTAACAATATTACTACTAAACATTTGTATAATGTTGTTAAATAATGTTATCCTAACTTTTAAAAGAACATTCTGGGAACAAAAATAAAACTACCCGCTGAAAACTTTATAAGAACGTTAGAGAATAATGTTATAAGAATGTTACTACGAAACATTTTAATAATGTTTTTAAAGAATGTTATCCTAACGTTTTTAAATAATGTTATCCTAACATTTAAAAAAAACATTCTGGGAACAAAAATAAAACTACCCGCTGAAAACTTTATAAGAACGTTAGAGAATAATGTTATAAGAATGTTACTACGAAACATTTTAAGAATGTTTTTAAAGAATGTTATCCTAACGTTTTAAAAAAAATGTTATCCTAACGTTTAAAAAAACATTCTGGGAACAAAAATAAAACTACCCGCTGAAAACTTTATAAGAACGTTAGATAATAATGTTATAAGAATGTTACTATGAAACATTTTAATAATGTTTTTAAAGAATGTTATCCTAACGTTTTTAAATAATGGTATCCTAACGTTTAAAAAAACATTCCGGGGACAAAAATAAAACTACCCGCTGAAAACTTTATAAGAACGTTAGAGAATAATGTTATAAGAATGTTACTACGAAACATTTTAATAATGTTTTTAAAGAATGTTATCCTAACGTTTTTAAATAATGTTATCCTAACGTTTAAAAAAACATTCTGGGAACAAAAATAAAACTACCCGCTGAAAACATTTAGAGAACAATGCATGATAATGTTCTCAGAACATTTTTAGAACAAAAAATTTCTAGCTGGGGAAGGGGGAGATGAAGTCAATTTTACAGTGGTTCGAAGTGGTTGATATTTGATTTATTTCATGGTATATGTTTTTTTCTTTCTACTGTAGTTGTTTTATAGTTTGTGAGCATCATTTGAATCAACATTCATTATTACTTTCTTACAGTGTTTCTGATGTGTCCAAGTGTTTGTAAATACACTTTTGTCAGGACATACTGTACAAAAGTATGTGAACGCTTTCAGCTACGCGAGCTTGATTTCACACATTGCTAGTTTTCTTTTTCAGGTCAACAGCTCTCACGTCTTTGTGAAGAGGTACATTAGCATACTTTTAAAAACAGTACTTATGATATAGCTGTCAGGGTTGGGTGCAGGTGCTGAAGACGAGGACACGAAAGCTTCAATATAAATGTTTTAATAAACAAAATGAAAACTTTCCAAACTTAAACAGGAACAATAACTCCAGGAAATCAGAAACACAACCACACATGGACGACGATCGACAAACACTGGGAGAAAACACAGGGCTTAAATACACATGAAATGATTGGATAATTAACAGAACACAGGTGATGAAACTGAACACAAACGAGGAGCGGGAAAACTTAACAGGACTAAACCAAAAACCACAAAGACAGGGGAAACCAAGATACAAAACAGAACTCAAACACATCAAAGCGTGACAATAGCATGCTTTAAAAGAATATACTTAAAGGGATAGTTCACTTTGAAATTAATTTTTGGTATGTTTTAGCTTACCTAAAGGGCATCCAAGATGTTGGTGTCTTTGTTTCCGCAGTAGTTTCAATTTTGATATTTTTAGGTCAAACCGTTCTTGTCTGTCAGTCATATAATGCAGGTCTATGGGGTCCACCTCAAAGAGCATGAACAGATAAGTCAAAATTAAACATGATTTAATGACTCGTAAATGTAAGTACACATTGATGGCCTAAGACATGAAACGAGCGGTTTGTGTGAGAAAACGAACAGTATTTATATCGTTTTTACCTCTTGTAAACACAGCCACGTCCAAGTGATCTGAGGGCGCCGGCGCTTCGGTCTTTTCCGGAAAGCGCCGGAAGTGATCTCTCGCGCGTGTACGTCACTCATTGTTTACACAGAACAGAGATTGTAGGTAAGACGGCTAATTAAAATGGTACTAGTTTGCGCTTATCCGGGATGTTTAAACCGTCGTAAAATAAAACAATTACGTATGCTCACGCGAACTCATCCGAGAGATCACTTCTGGCGCTTGCGCAAACCGAAGCACCCGCGCCCTCAGATCACTTGGACGTGGTTGTGTTTACAAGAGGTAAAAACGATATAAATGCTGTTCGTTTTCTCACACAAATCGCTCGTTTCGTGTCTTAGGCCATCAATGTATACTTACATCTACGAATCATTAAATCATGTTTAATTTGGACTTCTCTGTGTATGCTCTTTGAGGTGGACCCCATAGACCTGCATTATATGACTGACAGACAAGAACGGTTTGACCTAAAAATATCAAAATTGAAAATACTGTGGAAACAAAGACACCTACATCCTGGATGCCCTTGAGGTAAGCTAAAACATACCAAAAATTAATTTCAAAGTGAACTATCCCTTTAAGTGTGGACTGAATGTAATATTTTCAGACACTCAATTGCATGTTATTTACAATAAAATGAAAACCTAGTTTAAATTTGTCAAATGCAATTTGTTGCAACTTTGACCCACTAGAGACGCTGTGGAAGCTGCTCAGACACAACGGGGTGCCAAAGAAGCTAACCACCCTCATTCAAAACACATACCAAGACATATCATGCAGAGTGATATATGGCCGTCAGCAGTCGGACAGCTTCACAGTGAAAACAGGAGTTCGACAAGGTTGTCTGCTGTCACCTTATACTTGTTCTTGCTTGCCATCGACTGGATAATGAAGTCCACCACTGAGGGAACAAGAAACGGGATACAGTGGACCCATTGGACGCAGCTGGAAGATTTGGACTTTGCTGATGACCTAGCACGTATCTCCCACAGACATGCCCAGATGCAGGAGAAGACATCACGACTGGCAGAAGTCTCAGCAGAAGTGGGCCTTAAGATCAGCAGGAAGAAGACACAGATGATGAAGATCAACACAGCAAACAACAGTCATGTCATGCAATGCACAGCCTCTTGAGGAAAAGGACTCCTTTGTGTTTACCTTGGGAGTGTAGAGGACAAACAGGGTGGCACAGACAGTGATGTGATGGCCAGGGTGGGCAAAGCAAGGGCGGTGTTCATCATGCGCAAAAACATCTGAGCCTCCAAAGAGATAGAAGCAACCAAAATGAGGATTTTCAACTCCAACGTGAAGTATTTTTCTTCTATATGGGTCGAAAACATGGAGAATTCAATTCAATTCAATTCAAGTTTATTTGTATAGCGCTTTTCACAATACACATTGTCTCAAAGCAGCTTTACAGAAAGTGCATTAATGTACAAAGAAAAATACAGTTAGTTAATCATGTATAAATTTAGGCATAACATATCGCCGGTGTTTAGTCGTCTCTTCACAGGCGTCGAGTCGTCTCTCCACAGGCGTTTAGTCGTCTCTCCACAGGTGTTGGGGCATCTGAAGTCTTCGTGAGAGGCTGGATACAAACTGGAGCTGACGAACGCTATTTACCTCGGGACTAGCGTCCCGAGATAACAGCAGAAAGACAGATGGGAAATAATTAGCATAGCTGATGTTCATAATATTAATGCATTCGAACTGATTCAGAAGTAGTATAAAAGGTAAGCATTAAGTGAATGCTTGGTTAGCAGCAGTGTTGCCACAGTTACTTTGAAAAAGTAACTAAGTTACTTTACAAGTTACTTGATTTTAAAAGTAACTAAGTTACTTTACAAGTTACTTGATTTTAAAAGTAACTAAGTTACTTTACAAGTTACTTTTATTAGTTACATTCAGCAGTTGCCGACAACACCCCCACCACCTCAACATAAAAATGACAACCGGTTTTGCCAACACTCACTTTATTGGAAGTGTATTTTTAACAGTAATATCAACAATCTATCTCCTGACATTTAAAGTTGAACTTAAAAACTATTTCCTGAAAAAACAGTCTTTCTTGACTTCACTTAATATAAATACTTGTTTTTATAAAATATATATTGTTTTTTTGTTTTTCTTGACCCTGTAATTTAGTAACTGTAGAACACGTTAACTGTAATTTTGCGTATATAATGATGAAATTTATACAGTTTCTTGTCAATCTATGTCTATTTTAATGTGAACAATGCGCTGCCACTTTAATTCAGCACGGTGCAGCACAGCAAAAATAGACTCGGTGCGGAAACGATCTCTGCACTGCTGTATACTCACGCACCTGGAACGGATCGACGGACCGCATCCGCGTGCAGTGTGAAAGCTCTCACCTGTTAACATGGGTACGGGGAAAAATATGCACTGCAGACGGAGACGTGACAAGTATGTGTGAAACGGGCGTAAGTTTGACTGTGCGGTGCTGCGACTCCATATGTTTTTTCAAATTCGACGAAGTGTTTCTGTAGGTAGATAACACTTGTCGCCACCAGCTCAGAGTTTACAACGGACCTTAATGTTGCCATCTTTAGCTGACAGACACAAACTCAAAATAGTGACTGTATTTCCAGCTAGAAAAAGCGCATCTCTCTCCTCCCTCCATTGTTGTTTACGTTTGTGTCGCTGCGTGGTACGTATACACGTGACGTGAACCTCATGCTGAAAACGTGACTTGTCGCGCACACTCCCCGAGATGCAAGAAGAAATAAATATATATTTTTACTAAGGAAAATGACAAAAATAGTAACGCACAGTGACTTGGATAAGTAACTTTAATCTGATTACTGGTTTTGAAATAGTAACGCGTTAGATTACTCGTTACTGAAAAAAGGGGTCAAATTAGAGTAACGCGTTACTAAGTAACGCGTTACCGGCATCACTGGTTAGCAGTAATGACAAAGCGCACACTGCAGAAGATCCAGACTTTCACCAATAGATGCCTAAGGCGCATATTCAAGATCTGGTGGCCTGACCGTACCAACAATGAGGAGCTCTGGCAAAGAGCCAATCAAGAAGCCATCACTTCAATCCATTTGAAGTGGATTTTGAAGCCACGGATGGATCTTCAATCCATTTCAAGAAGCCATCACCCAGCAGATAGAGAGGAGAAAGCGAGGCTGGATTGGACACACATTACGTAAACCAACGAGTAATGTGACACGCCAGTCCCTCGCTTGGAACCGTCAAGGAAGACGAAAGAGGGGACTGCCCAAGAACAGCTGGAAGCGAGACAATGAGACAGAGCTGAAGAAGAGTGGTATCACCTGGACTCAAACAGAAAAGACAGCCCAAGACCGTGCCCGCTGGAGAATTGTTGTCGATGCCCTATGCTCCAGGAGGAGTGATGGGCCTAAGTAAGTAAAACATGACGTTGCAACTGAATACTTTTAAGTGTGTTATGAAACAGTTTAGATGCTCTTAAGTGGCCTTTTGTTTAATCAGTTTTATATTATCTGCATGTCACGGAAGGCAAGGAAGAGCAGAAGTTGATCTTTATCAGCTTTACACTTTTATTAACCAAAATAACAACTAAAACAACCAGAACGCACTCTTGCATTGCGTTGGCCAAGCATTAGCACACTAGCATACTATTACATACTCACATTAGCATTAGCATACACTCACCAGATGTTATTCTTCTGACATCCTAAGATGTAAACAAGCTAATCAGCTGGAATTTTCTCATATCAAACTGATAATGTTCATTTCCTTTCCTTGACTGTCTTCCTGTGGGCCATATCTGTTGTTTAGAGCTATCTGAAGCTATGCTAACATACCTATGTTAACGAACATATAACAGAGAGAAACATATAGCAAAGAGAAACATATAACAAAGACGCGAATGCTTGAACAAAAAAAATGTACTTCTAAATTACTTCTTGACATACACAGGTCTGTGCTGCCTATGAATGACTGAATTTAATACCAATCCTCAGGCCTCACAGATACAGACACGTCACTGTGCTAAGGTTTCATTCAATCCACAAACACTTGCATTTGTGTCCTTGTATGCCCTAGTTATAACAGCTTACAAAAAGCATGTGGCACGTAAGCCAATTCCAAGTGTGTGGGTTTCTGAACCGCATGTTTTTAAGCACGCTAACCTTACTTAGCTAGTAAACAAAGTAGATGAAAACATGAGAGGAAATGCATTGCGGGCGGCGCATGCCCTTCAATCCATTTGCACCACAAGAAGTATGAGAAAAGTGCAGTCATGACATTTTGAGATTCACATGAATATTATTTATATGAAGCTTAATATGAAACAATATTAATGCTGAGGCAAGCATCACTATTACTATAGTGTATACTTAGATTTAAAGCCTTAACCATAAGCAACTCATCCCACACGCACCACTCTTGAAAAGTCGTGGGGAAAAAAGGTAAATGCTTTTGTGTACTCTCACAAAACTATTGAATTCCCCCAGAAACTTGGTTTTATCCTCCCATGCCTTTTTTTTGCCATCACCGTGTCCAATTAGGGGCTCATTAAACTTTTAGTTTAGCTTAACCATACTAATAGAAACTAAAATACTTAAAGAAAATAGAAAAATAGAAGTAATTTTGAAACATATAAAGATGTTCTTAAATTCTAAATAAGTGAGTCAAAATAAACCTCTAAAGTTCAGCTAATTCAATTTAATATCACTTTAAACTATAATACATAATTCAGTTGCAATTAACATGCAATTCAGTGTCAGACTCTGGCTCAAACATGTATGACTACATTCCATCGGTTGTTATTTTGCAACATTGGAAGATTTCAAAACAATTTTACGTGTGTAATGGCGGGGATGTTGAATATCATTTTAATATGCAGAATTGTTACCCAATAATAACAGTGGGCGTTTACAAGTCTTAAATGCATGTCTATCAAAACTGAATGCCTCAAAAAGAGGGTCAAAAACAGGAAAGTAAATAGTCTATTAGCTACTTCTAAATTAGGACGTGTTTTATGTAAAAACCTTGCCAACATTAAGTGGACCTCAAAGAATATTATAAATTTAAGTCATGACCCTTTTAAAAGTATGCTAAAATGTTGGCCTACTTCTTTTTTATAAGGGCACTTTATGCTACTGATGTAAATATGTCCTGCTTTCCAAACTCACTTTTAATGAACATATTTCAAATCAACAACACACCCTGACCTATGTATATTTACAACTAAAACAACAGGCAAAAAGTATGTAGCCTACAACCAGAATGCAAGCTTGAATGTTGGCCAAGCATTCACGTTAGCATATTAGCATTAGCATACATTTTTATATAAATGTTGTTTATTATGCTAAAACCCATATATTTCAGGTTAGTCCAGGCAATGCGCATGTGCAGCCCTAAGCAAGCGTCTCAGAACACTGTTTCTCTGGAAACTGGATCTTTTAACGGCAGCTGAAGTGACGCAATGACTATCGATTGCCGATTAGCTCTTTTATGTAGAAGACAGACTTGTTATGCCATATTGTGTGTTGCACGTTCTCCCATTCAGAAAAATATGACTGACCCGTCTTGGTGTACAGTCTTTCTCATATCTAGGGGCTAGAATATCATAGAGGCTTGAGGAGGAGCTTTTCTGACTTTGCCAGTTAGCTACTGCACAGACCATCCAAAAAACAACCAAGAATTCCCTTTAGCAACTCATAGCAATGAACTAAAAAACCAGCCACCCTTGAAAATCTAGCTGGACGCCTCAGCAAACACACAGACGTGCATCAGGATCTTCTCACTCACACCATCGCCCAAAACAAAGATGCAGAGGTGTAGGAGACTTGAGATTTGTGTATTGGACACAATGAGTGTGTGTTTGTGTGTGTGCTCTGGCTCTTCTCAATCCCGGCCTCAGGGGGAGAGCTGTTAGACTGATAAGATAAGACTGGACTCAGAGCAGTCAGTGTGGACTGCGTGCAAGGCTCCTGATCCACTTCAGATAGGGTTTAAAAAGCACGACCTGGACCGACAACACACACACACACACACACACACACACACACACACACACACACACACACACACACACACACACACACACACACACACACACGGCTCTATAGTCTCTCTGACATGATGAAGACACGTTATTTATGTGTGTTTAGTCTCAAGTGGAATAACATGCCATTTTAAATTCCTGAAATTGCTGACACTGCTGTCTTGCTTAAATGCCTTTTAAATGATTTTTGCTAGAAAAAGTGGGAGTTATATATTTTTGATAATTCACTATGCTGCTTTTGTCTTTCATTTTTCCTGTAAAAATATCTAAGATACTTTTACTGATAAGCAAAATTGTATGAAGCTTGTTTCTACCACTGAATAAAAAATAATAAAGGTAATCATGACTTTTTAATCTTGCAATTCTGACTTTTTCTCTCGCAATTGTGAGTTTATATCTTACCAATCAAACTCGTAATCGTAAGCTATAAAGTCAGAGAAAAGAAGTCAGAATTGACTCGCATTTCTGACTTTATAACACGCAATTGCAACTTTATATCCCGCAATTCTGACTTTATAACTCGTAATAGTTTATTTCTCGCAATTCTGACTCGCAATTGTGAGAAAAAAATCAAAATTGTGCAAAAAAAAATTCACAATTATCTTTTAAATTGTTTTATTCAGTGGCGAAAACAAGCTTCCATTAAATTTCCATAAGCACATTACGTTTTTTGGGAAAGTGTCTTGAATATAATCGTTTTTTTGTTTCAATGGAATAATTTTTCACTTGTTTTAAAGGGATATGGGATCACAGATGTTTTTTTTTTTAAAAATTCCAGATACCAAAAATATTTATTATGAGAATTTTCAGCATCATTACTTTAGTCTTCAGTGTCACATGATCCTTCAGAAATCAATCTAATTTGTTGATTTGCTGAAAAACAGTTGTGCTGCTTCCCTCTATTTTGTAAAGTATGTGAAACCGAATGTATTGTGCAACAGTAATAGTATTCTTCTATACATTGTTTTAACATGAATGTGATATCCTAATATCATATAATGGTAAATAAAGAGTAAAAAATTACTTTTTTCACCTAATTCTCTTGACAAATCAATATTCCCTACCTTTTTTGATACCAAGATATGAAAAGATATTGATTCTGGTTAATAAATCTCACAGAAGATGGAAGGTCAAGTCAAATGCATTGCATTATGGGATACGGTATAAGCATCATGCTCAGTTGTATACTACACTTTTTTGTTAAATGCAATCCAGGTATTCACTATATGTGAATTAAAGGGATAGTTCACCCAAAAATGAAAATTAGCCCATGATTTACTCACCCTCAAGCCATCCTAGGTGTGTATGACTTTCTTCTTTCAGACGAGTACAATCTGAATTATATTGAAAAATGTCCTGGCTCTTCCAAGGTTTTTTAATATAACTCTGATTGTATTCGTCTGAAAAAAGAAAGTCATATACACCTATGACTGGAGGATGAGTTAATCATGGGCTAACCTTCATTTTTGGTTGAACTAACCCTCACAGCAAATTTGAAAGTGTTAAATTAACACACACAGTGTCAAAATTAACACTTTTTCGGGGTTTATATAGGTCCACACTAAATAGAGTTAAACTTACACTTTAAATAGTGTTATTTTTTTTACACTTGCTAGGTGTAAAAACATCACTGTTAGTGTTCATCTTTAACACCATTAGTGTTCCCCCTCCCATTCACACTAAGTTAGTGTTGGAACGACACTAGGTGTGTCAATATCTTAACACCAAGAGATTTATTTCAGCACTAATATAGTTCCCCCTCCCATTTTACACTAAGTTAGTGCTGAAACCACACTAGGTGTGTCAATATCTTAACACCAAGAGATTTCAGCACTAATATAGTTTTCATACAAATACTGATTAAGGTAATTGTAAAAAAATGCATGTGTGCATTCAGTTAAATCAGTCAAAACGCTGTTTCAGTTTGAAATTTTATTTTCAACACAGATGCAACAATTACACCAACACAAAAGATACAAAATTCACCATCATCTGATATAAACACTGCAGATCAAAAGGCATGTATAACTTCGAGCTGTTGGCTTTTAAAAGTTCATTCAACTCACAGTATCTCTGTACTTTAAATGCATGATTATGTTCTGAAAAATGTTCTGTGAAAAGTTTGTCAACAATAAAATACACAGACTCTGGGAGACTCACTTGAAAGACCAACATCTATGTTGAAAACTGTGGTCTGCAGGAAGGTAAAGTTGACCAGGGCTTCCTCGTAGGATAAGTTGAAGACATAGTGAACTTTGAAAGTTCAAAGGCACTTAAGGAGCTGGTTCCAGAGCAAGGGATAAGACGCTTGTCTACAGCGATGTAAAAGTGGTCAATCCTGCCCTGGATCCTTCCTGATCCCAGAAGAATTGGCTGGTGGTCCTCCCACTGAGAAAAAAAAAGAGATTAAACATACAGGAAAAAAATTAATTACATGTTAAATGACTAATGCATTAAACGGATAGTTCACCCAAAAATGAAAATTCTGTCAGTAATTACTCTCCCTCATGTCGTTCCAACCCCGTAAGACCTTCGTTCATCTTCAGAACAGAAATTAAGATATTTTTGATTAAATCTCAGAGCTGGATCACTCCTCCATAGGCTTCTAAGGGATTGAAACTTGACAGCCCCGAAACCTTTTTAAAAAATCGTTAAAATAGTCCAAGTGACTACAGTGACTCAATCTTAAGTTTATCGCGCTACGAGAATACTTTGAGCGAAAAAAAATAAAATAAAAAAACGACTTTATTCAAGTATTCTCTTTGGGCCTGGAGATTTCACGTAGTGTTATTGCGCAACGCTTCTGGTTGAACGTCACACGCATCACACACATGACCAGCGTCGGCCAATAGTGAGCCTACGTGTGACGTATAACACAGAAGCGCTGCGCTGTTACACTACGTCAACAGCTTAGGAGAAAGACACGGAAGAGGAGAGATGGTTGAATAAAGTAGTTATTTTTGTGTTTTTTTCGCACGCAAAAAGTATTCTCGTCGTTTTATAAACTTAAGATCCAGCCACTGTAGTCACTTGGACTCTTAACGATTTCTTTAAAGTCCCCATGAAATCAAAATTGACCGTACTTACTTTGTTTGCCTAAATTGATCGTTTTGTGGTGAACAATTCATCCGTGCAAGTCAATCCACACAAAAAAAATTTTTGGCTTCGTAATCTTTAATCAAATTCTGAAAATGCCCCTCCCCTCTGCCTTGGAGGACCTTGCCCGATGACGTATGCTTGATGGTTTGGGTGTCTGCTTAACATCCGTAATCACGCCCCTCCAACTGACAGTAGACAGGCACACAGCGTGTGAAAGGAGAGATGGCGAGGAGGTGCATTTTTCTAGATCCAATCAGGTGCTAGTTGGGAAAAAAAGCCACGCTCACTATTTTGCCTCATTTAGTATTCCGTTTCTCTCGGAAATACGTCACAGCACTGGAGAAAAGCCGTTTGCAACTTCCGGTTCATGGGGACTTTAATAACTTTTCGGGGCTGTCAAGTTTCAATCCCTTAGAAGCCTATGGAGGAGTGATCCAGCTCTGAGATTTAATCAAAAGTTACCTTAATTTGTGTTCCGAAGATGAACGAAAGTCTTACGGGGTTGGAACGACATGAGGGTGAGTAATTACTGACAGAATTTTCATTTTTGGGTGAACTATCCCTTTAAACTTGGTACTGGTAACTTGCTCACATTCAAATGAACCAATAAAAAAAAAAAACCTATATGACACACCTTAACCCAATTTGTGCCTGACAAAACCAGTTGGTATCATGCTTTGTGCATTACAAATAAAGGATAACCATTAAAGGAATCCCCATCCTCCAACCACCACCACCAGAAAACAAACAAACATTTGCTGATACACCCTCAGCCAAACCAAGCTATGTGACTGACTTGATTCATTAGAACTAAGAGTTGTACATGAAAATCCGAGAGCTGTAGGTCAATAGAATGCAACTGAATGCATGCAATTAGAGATTCTAAAAGGTACAATTAGACAAGTCACAATCACATTATGCCAGCGATTTTCAAACCTAGTCCCGTGGGTCAACGGCTCTACACATTGTATGTCCCCCTAACTCAACAAACCTGTTTTAGATCTTCACCTCATTAGGTAAGAGCTCCATGAACTAAACTAAAGGGTTAGTTCACCCAAAAATGAAGATTCTGTCATTACACACACTCAGGTTTTTCCAAGCCTGTATTTATTTTTTTGTATTGCTGAACACAAAGAATGATATTTTGAAGAAAGTTTGTAAACAGGCTGCTTTGGGGACAAACTTTCTTCAAAATATCTTACTTTGTGCTTAGCAGTACAAAGAAATATAAACAGGTTTGGAAAAACCTGAGGGTGAAATTTTTGGGTGAACTCTCTTTATGCTCGTCAGGTCAGAGAGACAAAATGTGCAGAGGATTCAGTCCCAAGGACCATGAATGAAAACCACTGTATTTTAGGGTTTACAACCCAAATCTTAATTGAAATGTTCACAATGACTTTGAAACAGTATTGTAAGTTTTACCTTATGGAAATGCACAAGTCTGTCAACAGCCTCTGTTGGACTGATCTTAGTCTTCTTCCTCCCTGGAGGAGGCGGCAGGAGATGCAGCAGGACATGTCACTGTCCCAATATGAATAAGTAGATGTTAAGAAAAAAAAAATTGAAAAAAAAATTAGTGCTCACAACAAGAAACCAGAGCAAATATGAAATTGACATCTTCACAAATCATACCAACCATTTTCAGATCCTTGTCCACCTGCTGCATTGAGAAGACACCGCATTTCTGCTGTTGAAGTAAGAGACGTGGCTTCGTTGATGATCTTTTGCTTGAATGCCGTCTCCCACCTCTTAAGAAACTTGTTGGATGTTCCAGCATTGAACAGCAGAGCAAAGTCCTGATTTATCAAATGACAAAGCATAGCCTATTACAAGATTGCTAAGAGGTTACTTGGTTGCGCATGTTTTTATAGACTAAGAAAGTCACCCTCATATATATATATATATATATATATATATATATATATATATATATATATATATATATATATATATATATATATATATAAAAGTTTCATTAGTTAACATGGACTAAGAATGAACAATACTTCTACAGCATTTGTTAATGTTAATCAACATTTCCGAATACATTATAAAAATCAAAAGTTGTCTCTTTTAACATGAATGCAACTAAAATTAACAATACAAGCAGTTCTTTTATTAACTAATCCTAAAGTTAGTTAGCACATTTCTGTTGACACATGAGACCTTATTGTAAAGTGTTAACATGCACAAGCCCCGTGGACTTGAGTGGGCTTATACAATATTGCTATATGACTTAGTACATTTCTAAGTAGCACAAGCTTCTTCACTTACCTTCATTGAGAAAATCTTGGAACGTACGATCGCTGAGCAGTTTCACAAATTTCTTTACACCTTGATACTGAACTTTAACCAGCATGATGAAAGCTGTTGGTCAAGAAAAATGCCGATTATAAAGTTAATATTAAAGTTCCTACGAGCTGCTGTTGTAAGAAGCTCCGTTTGTCACCCCACAAGTGAAGTTGCAGAAAATTAATTCGTATATCTACTATCATGGAATGCATACGATTGCAGATGAAGCGTGCACGTCGAACACGTCTCTCATATGATGAGGAAACAGTTCATGTACTGGCAAAAATTCAATATTTTAAAATTTTTTATTCAGGGGGCAAAACAACTTCCATTAAATTTCCATAAGCACATTACGTTTTTTGGGAAGGTGTTTTTGAATATAATCGTTTTTTTTGTTTCAATGGAATAATTTTTCACTTTTTTTTAAAGGGATATGGGATCACAGATGTTTTTTTTTTTAAAAATTCCAGATACCAAAAATATTTATTATGAGAATTTTCAGCATCATTACTTTAGTCTTCAGTGTCACATGATCCTTCCCAGAAATCAATCAAATTTTTGTTTGATTTGCTGAAAAACAGTTGTGCTGTTTCCCCTCTATTTTGTAAAGTATGTGAAACCGAATGTATTGTGCAACAGTAATAGTATTCTTCTATACATTTTTTTTAACATGAATGTGATATCCTAATATCATATAATGGTAAATAAAGAGTAAAAAATTACTTTTTTCACCTAATTCCTCTTGACAAATCAATATTCCCTACCTTTTTTGATACCAAGATATGAAAAGATATTGATTCGGGTTAATAAATCTCACAGAAGATGGAAGGTCAAGTCAAATGCATTGCATTATGGGATACGGTATAAGCATCATGCTCAGTTGTATACTACATTTTTTTTGTTAAAATGCAATTCCAGGTATTCACTATATGTGAATTAAAGGATAGTTCACCCAAAAATGAAAATTAGCCCATGATTTACTCACCCTCAAGCCATCCTAGGTGTGTATGACTTTCTTCTTTCAGACGAGTAAAAATCTGAATTATATTGAAAAATGTCCTGGCTCTTCCAAGGTTTTTTTAATATAACTCTGATTGTATTCGTCTGAAAAAAGAAAGTCATATACACCTATGACTGGAGGATGAGTTAATCAATGGTTTTAACCTTCATTTTTGGTTGAACTAAACCTCACAGCAAATTTGAAAGTGTTAAATTAACCACAAAAGTGTCAAAATTAACACTTTTTCGGGTTTATATAGGTCCACAACTAAATAGAGTTAAACTTACACTTTAAATAGTGTTATTTTTTTTACACTTGCTAGGTGTAAAAACATCACTGTTAGTGTTCATCTTTAACACCATTAGTGTTCCCCCCCCCATTTACACTAAGTTAGTGTTGGAACGACACTAGTGTGGGCAATATCTTAACACAAGAGATTTATTTTTACACTAATATAGTTCCCCCTCCCATTTTACACTAAGTTAGTGCTGAAACCACACTAGGTGTGTCAATATCTTAACACCAAGAGATTTCAGCACTAATATAGTTTTCATACAAATACTGATTAAGGTAATTGTAAAAAAATGCATGTGTGCATTCAGTTAAAACAGTCAAAACGCTGTTTCAGTTTGAAATTTTATTTTCAACACAGATGCAACAATTACACCAACACAAAAGATACAAAAATTCACCATCATCTTTTATAAAACACTGCCCGATCAAAAGGCATGTATAACTTCGAGCTGTTGGCTTTTAAAAGTTCATTCAACTCACAGTATCTCTGTACTTTAAATGCATGATTATGTTCTGAAAAATGTTCTGTGAAAAAATTTGTCAACAATAAAATACACAGACTCTGGGAGAACTCACTTGAAAGACCAACATCTATGTTGAAAACTGTGGTCTGCAGGAAGGTAAAGTTGACCAGGGCTTCCTCGTAGGATAAGTTTTAAGACATAGTGAACTTTGAAAGTTCAAAGGCACTTAAGGAGCCCGGTTCCAAGAGCAAGGGATAAGACGCTTTTCTACAGCGATGTAAAAGTGGTTTAATCCTGCCCTGGATCCTTCCCCGATCCCAGAAGAATTGGCTGGTGGGCCTCCCACTGGGGAAAAAAAAAGAGATTAAACATCCCAGGAAAAAAATTTAAAATTACAGGGTTAAAAATGATTTAATGCTTTAAACGGATAGTTCCCCCAAAAAATGAAAATTTTTTCCCAGTAATTACTCTCCCTCATGCTTTCCCCAACCCCGTAAGACCTTCTTTCATCTTCAAAAACAGAAATTAATATTTTTTGATTAAATCTCATAGCGGGATCACTCCCCATAGGCTTCTAAGGGATTGAAATTACACCCCCCGAAACCTATTTAAAAAAAATGGGTTAAAATAGTCCAAGTAAAACTACAGTGACTAATCAAAAATTTTAATCGCGCAAACGAGAATACTTTGAGCGAAAAAAAATAAAAAAAAAAAACGATTTTATTCAAGTTTTCTTTTTGGGGCCTGGAAAATTTCACGTATTTGTTTTTTGGGCGCAACGCTTCTGGTTGAAGGTAAACCCACGAAATCACACACATGACCACGTGGGCCCAATAGTGAGCCAACGTGTGACTTATAACACAGAAGCGCGGGGGCTGTTTACACTACGTCAACAGCTTGGGGAGAAAAAACACAGGGGAAAAAGGAGGAAAATGGTTGAAAAAGTAGTTTTTTTTTGGTTTTTTTTTTTGGGCACGCAAAAAAGTTTTCCCTGGGTCGTTTTAAAAACTTAAGTTTCCACCACTGTACCCAAATTTGGGACCCCTTAAAACGATTTTTTTTTAAATTTCCCCATAAAAATAAAAAATTGACCGTCTTACTTTGTTTCCCTAAATTGATCTTTTTGGGTTGAAAAACCATCCGTGCAAGCCCAATCCCCCAAAAAAAAAATTTTTTGGTTTCCCGTAATTTTTTAAATAAAATTCTGAAAATTTGCCCCTCCCCTCTCCTTGGGGGACCTTGCCCGATACGTATCTTAATGTTTTGGGTGTCTGCCTTAACATCCGTAATCCCCAGCCCCTCCAACGCCCGAAACAGGCACAGCAGCGTGTGAAAGGAGAGATGGCAAAAGGGGGTTGCATTTTTCCCTGGGAATCCAATCAGGTGCTATTTGGGGAAAAAAAACCCAAACCCTCACTTTTTTGGGCCTTTCTTTTAGTTTTCCCGTTTTCCCCTCTCGGAAATACTCACAGAAACGGAAAAAAAACCGTTTCCCAAACTCCGTTCTTGGGGACTTTAAAATAACTTTTCGGGGCTGCCAAGTTTAAATTTCCCTTAGAAGCCTATGGAGGATGATCCAGCTCGGGAAATTTAATAAAAAGTTACCTTAATTTGTGTTTCCGAAGATGAACGAAAGTCTTCCCGGGTTGGAAAACAAAAGAGGGTAGTAATTACTGACAAATTTTTCTTTTTTTGGGGGGAACTATCCCTTTAAATTTGGTATTTGGTAACTTGCTCACATTAAACATAAACCAAAAAAAAAAAAAAAAAACCTATATGACACACCTTAACCCAAATTTTGGGTGCCTGACAAAACCATTGGTATCATGTTTTGTGCTTTTACAAAAAAAGGGATAACCTTTAAAAGGGAAATTCCCCATCCCCCAAACCACCCCACCAGAAAAAAAAACAAACATTTGCGTGAATCCCCCTCACCAAACCAACTATGGACTGATTTGGTTTTAAATTAGAACTAAAAATTTTTTACTTTGAAAATCCGAAAAGCTGTGGGTCAAAAAAAATGCAACTAAAATCTTGCAAAAAAAGGATTCTAAAAGTACAATTAGACAAGTCCCAATCACATTATGCCAGCGATTTTCAAACCTATTTCCCCTTTGGGTCCCAAAGGCTCAAAACATTTATGTCCCCCTAACTCCCAAAAAACCCCGTTTTTTGGGTCTTCACCCAATTAAAGGGAAGAGCTCCCCTGGGAATAAACCCAAAGGGTTTTGGGTTTACCCCAAAAAAAAGATTCTGTCATTACACACACTCAGGTTTTTTCCCAAACCCGTAAATTTTTTTTTTTTGGGATTGCTTTAACACAAAAAAGATATTTTAAAAAAAGTTTTTTAAACAAAGGCTGCTTTGGGGGCAAACAATTTTTTCAAAAAAATCCTTTCTTTTGTGCTTTGGGATACAAAGAAAAATAAACATTTTAAAAAACCCGAGGGTGAAAATTTTTTTGGGGGAACTCCCTTTAAGGGTCGTTTGGTCGAGAGACAAAAAATTTCAGAGGGGTTTAAATCCCCCAAAGGAAACCCTGAATGGGAAAACCCCTGTATTTTAGGGTTTTTCCCAAACCCCCAAACTTAATTGAAAATTTTTCACCCAAAGAAATTTTAAACAGTATTTTAATTTTACCCTTTTTGGGAAAAGCACAATCTGTCCCAAAAGCCTTTTGTTGGACTGAACTTTAAATCTTCTTTTCCCCCCTGGGGGAAAGGGGGCAGGGGATGCCCAGGCCCTTTCCCTGTCCCAATAAAAAAAGTAATGTTTTAAAAAAAAAAAAAATTGGGAAAAAAAAAATTAAATGCTCACAACCCCGAAACCAAACAAATAAAGAAATTTAAAATCTTCCAAAACCAAAATCAACCAACCTTTTCAGAAACCTTGTTTCCCCACCCGCTTTCATTGGGGAAAACCCGCATTTCTGCTTTTTTGAATAAGAGAGGGCTTCGTTTTATGATCCTTTTGCTTGAATCCGTCTCCCACCTCTTAAGAAACTTGTTGGGTGTTCCAGCAATTGGGAAAAGCAGAGCAAAAATCCGGGTTTATCAAAAGACAAAGCATAAACCCATTTCAAATTTCTAAGAGGTTACTTTGGCCATGTTTTTTTTAGACTAAGGAAAGTTTACCCTCATTTATATATATATAATATAAAATATAAATAATAATATATAAAAATATAAATATATTATAAATATATATATAAAATTTCATTAGTTTAAAAAAGGACTAAGAATGAAAAAATACTTCAAAAGCATTTTTTAATGTTTTAAACAACATTTCCGAATACATTAATAAAAATTTAAAAGTTGCTCTTTTAAAAAGAAAAAGCAACCCAAAATTAACAATACAATCAGTTTTCTTTTTTTAACTAAACCTTAAAATTAAATTAAACACATTTTCCCGTTGACACATGAGAAACCTTATTGTAAAGTTTTTAACTGCACAAAAAACCCCCGGGACTTAGTGGGCTTATACAATATTGCTATAACTTAGGGACCTTTTTTAAGTTAGCCCAAAACTTCTTCACTTACCTTCATTGAGAAAATCTTGGGAAAGAAAAGAACGCTGAGCAGTTTTTACAAATTTTTTTACACCTTTATACTGAACTTTTTAAACCCCATTATGAAAGCTTGTTTGGTCAAGAAAAATGCCATTATAAAGTTAATAAATTTAAAATTCCCCACAGCTGCTTTTTGTAAAAAAACTCCTTTTTTCACCCCCACAAGTGAAGTTGCAGAAAATTTTAAATTTGTAAAATTTTTAAATATCATGGGGAAAGCATACATTGCAGATGAACGTGCACTTCCCAACACGTCTCTCATATGTTAGGGGAAAAAGTTCATGTACTTTGGGAAAAAGCTAAGGTATGTGAAAACCGAATGTATTGTGCCAACAGTCATTAGTATTCTTCGGTATACAATATGTTTTAACATGGAATGGTGCTCATCCTAATATAGCATCTAATGGTAAGTACAGAGTAAAAAAATTACTTTTTTCACCTAATTTCTCCTTGACAAATCAATATTCCCTACTTTTGTGATACAAAGATATGAAAAGATATTGACGCGCTGGTTAATAAATCTCACAGAAAGATGAAGGGTCAAGCAAATGCATTGGCATTATGGGATACGGTCTATAAGCATCATGCTCAGTTGTATACATATCACTTTTTTGTTAAATGCAATCGGTATTCACTATATGTGAATTTAAAGGGATAGTTTCCCCAAAAAATGAAAATTTAGCCCATGATATACTCACCTCAAGCGCCATCTAGGTGTGTATGACTTTCTTCCCTTTTCAGCGAGTACAATCTGAAATTATATTGAACAATGTCTGGCTATCTTCAAGGGTTTTTTAACAATATAGACTCTGATTGTATTCGTCTGAAAAAAAGAAAGTCATATTACACCTATGATGGAGGATGCGTTAATCAGTGGGTAACCTTCATCTTTTGGTTGAACTAACTCTCACAGCAAAATTTGAAAGTGTTAAATGAACACACACAGTGTCAACAAAATAACAGACTTTTTCGGGGTTTATATAGGTCCACACTCAATAGAGTTAAACTATACACTTTAAATAGTTGTTATTATTTTTACACTTGCTCAGGTGTAAAAACATCACAGGTTAGTGTTCCATCTTTAACACCACTTAGTGTTCCCCCCTCCCATTCACACTAGTTAGTGTTGGAAACGACACTCAGGTGTTTCAATATTTAACACAAGAGATTTATTTCAGCATAATTATAGTTCCCCTCCCATTTTACACTAAGTTAGTGCTGAAACCCACATAGGTGTGTCATAATCTTCAACACAAGAGATTTCAGCACTAATATAGTTTTCATTACAATACTGATTTAAGGTAATTGTAATAAATGATGTGTGCATTCCGTTTAAATCAGTTCAACACGCTGTTTTCAGTTTGTGAAAATTTTATTTTTCAAACACCAGATCCTGCAACTCATTACACCAACACAAAAGATACAGAAAAATCACCATCATTGTATTAATACCTGCTGATCAACAAAGGCATGTATAACTTCGAGCTGTTGGCTTTTAAGTACATTTGTCAACTCACCGTATCTCTGTACTTTAAATGCATGGATTTATGTTCTGAAAACTGGTTCTGTGCAACGTTTATCGTCAACAATAAAATTACACAGACCTCTGGGGTCCCTCACTTGAAAGACCAACATCTATGTGAAAACTGTGGTCTGCAGGAAGAGTAACAGTTGACCAGGGCTTCCTCGTAGGATAAGTTGAAGACCATAGTGAACTTTGAAAGTTCAAGGCACTTTAAGGAGCTGGTTCCAGAGCAAGGGATAAGACGCTTTGTCTACCGCGATTGTAAAAGTGGTCAATCCTGCCCTGGATCCTTCCTGATCCCAGAAAGAATTGGCTGGTCGGTCCTCCCACTGAGAAAAAAAAAGAGATTAAACATACAGGAACACCATTCATTGCAGGTTAAATGACTAATGCATTCGAAACGATAGTTCACCCAAAAAAATGAAAATTCTGTCAGTAATTACTCTCCCTCTGTCGGTTCCAACCCTCGTTAAGACCTGTCGTCATCTTCAGGAACAGAAATTAAGATATTTTTGATTAAATCTCAGCGCGGATCACCTCCTCCCATAGGCATCTAAGGGATTTGAAATTGACACGCCCCGATACCTTTTTAAAGAAGAATCGTTTAAAATAGTCCAAGTGACTACAGTGCCTCAATTTAGTTTATCGCGCTACGAGAATACTTTGAGCGAAGAAAAAAAATAAAATAAAAAAAACGACTTTATTCGAAGTATTCTCTTTGGGGCCTGGAGGATTTAACGTAGTGTTATTGCGCAACGTTCTGGTGGAACGTTCACAGCATCACACACATGACCAGCGTCGGCCAATAGTGAGCCTACGTGTGACGTATAACACAGAAGCGCTGCGCTGTTACACTACGTCAACAGCTTAGGAGAAAGACACGGAAGAGGAGAGATGGTTGAATAAAGTAGTTATTTTTGTGTTTTTTCGCACGCAAAAAGTATTCTCGTCGTTTTATAAACTTAAGATCCAGCCACTGTAGTCACTTGGACTCTTAACGATTTCTTTAAAGTCCCCATGAAATCAAAATTGACCGTACTTACTTTGTTTGCCTAAATTGATCGTTTTGTGGTGAACAATTCATCCGTGCAAGTCAATCCACACAAAAAAAATTTTTGGCTTCGTAATCTTTAATCAAATTCTGAAAATGCCCCTCCCCTCTGCCTTGGAGGACCTTGCCCGATGACGTATGCTTGATGGTTTGGGTGTCTGCTTAACATCCGTAATCACGCCCCTCCAACTGACAGTAGACAGGCACACAGCGTGTGAAAGGAGAGATGGCGAGGAGGTGCATTTTTCTAGATCCAATCAGGTGCTAGTTGGGAAAAAAAGCCACGCTCACTATTTTGCCTCATTTAGTATTCCGTTTCTCTCGGAAATACGTCACAGCACTGGAGAAAAGCCGTTTGCAACTTCCGGTTCATGGGGACTTTAATAACTTTTCGGGGCTGTCAAGTTTCAATCCCTTAGAAGCCTATGGAGGAGTGATCCAGCTCTGAGATTTAATCAAAAGTTACCTTAATTTGTGTTCCGAAGATGAACGAAAGTCTTACGGGGTTGGAACGACATGAGGGTGAGTAATTACTGACAGAATTTTCATTTTTGGGTGAACTATCCCTTTAAACTTGGTACTGGTAACTTGCTCACATTCAAATGAACCAATAAAAAAAAAAAAACCTATATGACACACCTTAACCCAATTTGTGCCTGACAAAACCAGTTGGTATCATGCTTTGTGCATTACAAATAAAGGATAACCATTAAAGGAATCCCCATCCTCCAACCACCACCACCAGAAAACAAACAAACATTTGCTGATACACCCTCAGCCAAACCAAGCTATGTGACTGACTTGATTCATTAGAACTAAGAGTTGTACATGAAAATCCGAGAGCTGTAGGTCAATAGAATGCAACTGAATGCATGCAATTAGAGATTCTAAAAGGTACAATTAGACAAGTCACAATCACATTATGCCAGCGATTTTCAAACCTAGTCCCGTGGGTCAACGGCTCTACACATTGTATGTCCCCCTAACTCAACAAACCTGTTTTAGATCTTCACCTCATTAGGTAAGAGCTCCATGAACTAAACTAAAGGGTTAGTTCACCCAAAAATGAAGATTCTGTCATTACACACACTCAGGTTTTTCCAAGCCTGTATTTATTTTTTTGTATTGCTGAACACAAAGAATGATATTTTGAAGAAAGTTTGTAAACAGGCTGCTTTGGGGACAAACTTTCTTCAAAATATCTTACTTTGTGCTTAGCAGTACAAAGAAATATAAACAGGTTTGGAAAAACCTGAGGGTGAAATTTTTGGGTGAACTCTCTTTATGCTCGTCAGGTCAGAGAGACAAAATGTGCAGAGGATTCAGTCCCAAGGACCATGAATGAAAACCACTGTATTTTAGGGTTTACAACCCAAATCTTAATTGAAATGTTCACAATGACTTTGAAACAGTATTGTAAGTTTTACCTTATGGAAATGCACAAGTCTGTCAACAGCCTCTGTTGGACTGATCTTAGTCTTCTTCCTCCCTGGAGGAGGCGGCAGGAGATGCAGCAGGACATGTCACTGTCCCAATATGAATAAGTAGATGTTAAGAAAAAAAAAATTGAAAAAAAATTAGTGCTCACAACAAGAAACCAGAGCAAATATGAAATTGACATCTTCACAAATCATACCAACCATTTTCAGATCCTTGTCCACCTGCTGCATTGAGAAGACACCGCATTTCTGCTGTTGAAGTAAGAGACGTGGCTTCGTTGATGATCTTTTGCTTGAATGCCGTCTCCCACCTCTTAAGAAACTTGTTGGATGTTCCAGCATTGAACAGCAGAGCAAAGTCCTGATTTATCAAATGACAAAGCATAGCCTATTACAAGATTGCTAAGAGGTTACTTGGTTGCGCATGTTTTTATAGACTAAGAAAGTCACCCTCATATATATATATATATATATATATATATATATATATATATATATATATATATATATATATATATATATATATAAAAAGTTTCATTAGTTAACATGGACTAAGAATGAACAATACTTCTACAGCATTTGTTAATGTTAATCAACATTTCCGAATACATTATAAAAATCAAAAGTTGTCTCTTTTAACATGAATGCAACTAAAATTAACAATACAAGCAGTTCTTTTATTAACTAATCCTAAAGTTAGTTAGCACATTTCTGTTGACACATGAGACCTTATTGTAAAGTGTTAACATGCACAAGCCCCGTGGACTTGAGTGGGCTTATACAATATTGCTATATGACTTAGTACATTTCTAAGTAGCACAAGCTTCTTCACTTACCTTCATTGAGAAAATCTTGGAACGTACGATCGCTGAGCAGTTTCACAAATTTCTTTACACCTTGATACTGAACTTTAACCAGCATGATGAAAGCTGTTGGTCAAGAAAAATGCCGATTATAAAGTTAATATTAAAGTTCCTACGAGCTGCTGTTGTAAGAAGCTCCGTTTGTCACCCCACAAGTGAAGTTGCAGAAAATTAATTCGTATATCTACTATCATGGAATGCATACGATTGCAGATGAAGCGTGCACGTCGAACACGTCTCTCATATGATGAGGAAACAGTTCATGTACTGGCAAAAAGCTAGGCAAAACGCTTAGAGCTGGGTAATTTATCTCCTTTGCCTTTTACCTTGTAAATAAGACTAAACGCTGTAACATAAGTTACAATCCCAGACCACGCGGCGCGTTCAAGGTTCACGCAAAAAATAAATAGCTAAATAAAAAGATTCGCGCGTTACTGCTGCACACTTAAACATGCAGTCAGAGATTATTTGTGGAACAAGTGCAGTTACACTAAAATATTGGAGATAAAAATTCTTTACAAATTTGCAATGCCTTATTTTGGCAAAACAAATAAGTTAACGTGAGCCCCAAGAAAGGGGAATGTGGATGCTACGTTATTTGCGGTAATTAAACAGTTAACGTTAAACAAATCACAGAAATTATGCTGTTATCTATCCCAGATTCTAAAATATAAGAAAACATAAGCTTAAAACTACTAACTAACATAAAATATGCAAGTATTACCTCAATTTGCCAGGGACCTAACAACACGTCCTCCTCGCGGTCGGATCGGTGGCCTGTTATCTAAAAGAAAATTATGTTAGCACTCAAGCAATGTCGACAAATGTACTAATATTATTCTAAATGGTGATAAATGTTAACTAAACATGAAAATTGGTTAAAAAAATCAAGTGGTTAAAACATATTATACCTGTTTGAACACTCCTCTCCTCGTGGTCGTCCGCCATTAATCAAAAAGGAAAATGTGCAAGAACCGGAAACTGGATCAACTCATCACCGGTGTCAATTATGTCAACTCGCTGTAATTACGCTGACTCCGACCACTGATTTACTCTGCAAGTGTTGATGCCATTCAAATCAACACCAGAATCAACACTTTTTAACTCTGATAATTTAACACCATAAAAACAACTCTAAACTACACTGGATATTTTGCTGTGCTTTGAGCGTGGCACAATGGCCTTCATCATCACAGTATGCTAATGCCTATTTAGTGCAAGGGATTCATCAATATGCTGATTGAGGACTGTTGGGACACTCCAGGCACAGGATGGTCCTGTCAGGAGAAACAGAGTCGTTTGCATATCAATGACACATCTGTACCATTCGCTTCACAGGACAAATGCTTTCAACTGTTTATTTACTAGTGTGTTCCAACATGTAACTATGCCATGTTTGGCCTCATTTGACAGCTTATACACTGAACTGAACGCATATGAACTGAATAGAGATATTAAAGTATCTGCAATCTGAATATTGCTTAAACATGCATTGAGAAGAATATGTTAATGTCCTTCTCTCCCTCTTGATCACCACCCATTTTCCTTATCTTTTGGTTTCCCTTTCGGTCAGTTTTGGTGTTGGTGTTCCTCTCATGTTTAACAATGCTTTGCTCAGGGTATAAAAGAAGGAAAGATAACTGTTGATCTGAGAGAAAGGCTTTAACCCCCGCCACTCCTGCACACCTGTGCATAATCTCATCCTATGAGAAAGGCTTTTACGGCCTTGTTTGCGCAATAGTGCATTATTTGTTACAACTAAGTTTTCTACACAGTATGTTGTCCCACTATATATTTAAAACTTAATAAATAACTTTGCCTGCTTCAAAGGCTTTGAGAATATTTCCTTTTATCACTGATGATGTTGAAAAGCTACTGTAAAGTGATTATAACTTTCATTATCTAAACTTTCCATTTTAAATCCTACTTTTTTCAATCAGTCTTATAAGAAAGACTTTTACCTTTAAAGAATAAGAGGTTAAAGAATAACAACAACTTTGAGTCGGATTAATTATATTGGAGTCAGATAAATAACTGAATTATAAGTGTTAATTGGTTCGAAATAGCAGCGTAAGCTTCCAGCCTTATGCATGTTGAAAGTGTCATACTGTATAACATATATTGTTATACAATGAATACTGAGAGCAATAGCGACTGTGTCAGAGGCAGAAAGATGTGGTCGATAGCCAGAACGCTTCACACTCAGGAAACATGGGCGTGCGCTTCGGTTTGGGTTAGCATACCTGAGTCAGTTTTGAGAAGAGTTCCTGTCACATGTGCTGCTGAAATGGGGTTAGGGGTCACGAGGAAACCTAATCTGGTAGCCTTGGGGATTCTATCAATAACTTCAGCGGGTTCCTGTTTGCTTGTTCAGCTGTTCTGCTTCAGCACCAGTACATGTCAATAAACATGCTAATCTCCTGTTTAAAGACAGAGGAGTACAAATGAAACACCAGGATTTGAGAACAGTTACGATGGCTAAGCTTCTTTTTTTTTTTTCAGGCAATTGCTTTGCTTCGCAGCGTCTCTTGTAATGCGGTGCTCACATGTCGAAAGGTCAGAAGGTCACACACAAGTTTACACACTAGCCTCTTTGTTTTGTTGCGGCCCATTCCTTCTCTGCTGTCTTGTGTTCTGGGGATGCAACATGAAAAATGACACAAAATGACAGCAAGCACTATAACGCAATAAGTCTAGTCCTGGACTAAAATGCATCTTTGAGCTGTTTTAACTGAAAGAATATCTTAAAATATGTCAGTGCCGTTGTTTTGTCTCAAGATGCACAGCAGTAAAGTTGTTTTTTCCTAAGGCACGTTTATAAAAGCTACTTAAATGTCTTAATTTAACTATAAGGCCTAATCCTGACTTAATCTAAGCCCTGTCTGTGAAGCAGGCCTTGATATATAACGCACAAGAATACATGTATAAATACTTAAATACATATACTGTAATATATATTTATGAATTCTTAAATACAGTAAATACTTTAACATTGCATTTGCACTTTTTTTTTTATTTCCCAAAAGTACTGTAGATCTTTCTATCCACCAAAGAATCCTGAAAAAATGTCATGGTTTTCACAAAAATATTAATTAGCACAACTGTTTTTAACATTGATAATAATCAGAAAGCTTTCTTAATAAATCACTATTTTAAAGGATCATGTGACACTGAAGACTGGAGTAATTATGCTGAAAATTCAGTTTTAACCATAGGAATAAAATAATAGTAGACAAAAATTAATTGTATATATATATATATATATATATATATATATATATATATATATATATATATATATATATATATACAGTACCAGTCAAAAGTTGGAAACATTACTATTTTATATGTTTTAAAGAGGTCTCTTATGCTCACCATGGCTGCATTTATTTGATCAAAAATACAGTAAAAACAGTAATATTGTGAAATATTATTACAATTTAAAACAATAGATGTCTATGTTAATATACTTTAAAATGTAATTTATTCTTGTGATCAACATCATCACTCCAGTCTTCAGTGTCACATGATCCTTTAGAAATCACTTTATTATGCTAATTTGATGCTCAGTTATTATCAATGTTGGAAACGGTTTGAGCTGCTTAAGAACTTTTTAGGATCCTGTGATACGTTATTAAGGATTTACTGATGGATTAAAAGTTTAAAAAGAACAGCATTTATTCAAAGTAGAAATCTTTTCTATAACGATATAAATCTACCCTCACTTTGTATCAATTTAACACATTCTTGCTGAATAAAATAATTATTTCTTTCAAATAAGAAAGAAAAAAATCCTGACTCCAAACTTTTTGAATGTTATAGTGAATATTGTTACAAACGATTTTTATTTAAAATAAATACTGTTACTTTTTAATGTTTTATTCATCAAAGATTACTTAAAAAACGTATTACAGGTTTTAAAAAATAGTAAAGCGGCTGTCAACTGTTTCCAACATTGATAATAAATCAACATATTAGAATTATTTTTGACATGTCTGATTTCGAATAATGGCTCAATGAGCATATTAAGAGACTTTATATATATATATATATAAGAGAGAGAGAGAGAGAGAGAGAGAGAGAGAGAGGAGAGAGAGAGAGAGAGAGAGAGAGAGAGAGAGAGGAGAGAGAGAGAGAGAGAGAGAGAGAGAGAGAAGAGAGAGAGAGAGAGAGAGAGAGGAGAGAGAGAGAGAGAGAGAGAGAGAGAGAGAGAGATCATTTATTTATTTATTATTACTAAATAAATTTGACAAGTTAATTTTTTAGGTGAACTTCTTAAGTGGAAGATAAACATTTCTATCAACATATTAAAAATCCAGACAGAACAAAATCTAACAGATGGACTGAGCAGACTAAATAATAGCTTTAGTCTTAATCTCGTTAAGACTGTCTTCAGTTCTCGGGACCATACCCCTCCTTCTCACATCATCAGGAAATGAACCAGTCAAAGGTGGCGAAAAAGTAAACAAGCCTGTGTTGAAGTTTTTGAACCTTTGAAGTGGAGCTTGAGGTGGCGTGCTGGGTTTCGGATGCTGTGTTTGTGCAGGGCTGAGCAGCGGGGAAAATAATGGATGTATAATGCTTGTTTGAAGTTATAGGAGACATAAGCCGATGTTTATCAAAAGCACACCGGCTCCATCTTCATAGCGCCAGGAGCATAACAAACTGCTTAGAAGGAAAAAAATACTGCAAAATCAAGAAAAACCAGTGCACATCCATACAAACAATCTAATGGATGGATATCACAACAGCTGCTTTGCTTTTTTCAGTATTTTGCCTTGCATATTAAGTTTAAGGATTGTTTTGCACTGTAAGAACATGTCAATTATTATAATTCTCTTTTTACTGTATTGCAAAAAAACTGGATGCATTACAATGGTAATGAGCTTGTTTTGCATGAAAATAATGCCACGATGCAAATATGTATATATATTTTTTTTTTAAAAAAATGTAAATCATGAGGTTAAAAGTCACTCGTACACTGTTTTCGTGACATGCATGCTGACACAAGAGACGACTGAGGAAGTGAAAACAAAACAGGATTTCAGTTTGATATTTGGGAACTAACACAAGCTTTATTGAGGATGTTTTACCTTCCATATTTAGATTTGACTTATTACATAATGACGCATTTAAAAGAACTTTTTGTCCAAAACTTCCAGTTGTCTTTTAAAATCTTGAATACAGAATGCAAATGGGTGGACCATCATCTACAGCAGTTTTTAAAGAATCAGTCGCCACTCACCAGTCATCCAACCATTTTAAACCAATTGGAAAATGTATCATCAGACAGTTGCATACGGTTTAAAGAGGGAAAAATATTGAAGTATTATGGGGAGCAAATGTAATATTGGAAAAATCTGTAATGCACCACTATTCTGAATTTTGTGAGGGACAAGTGCGTTATGAGAGACGTTAAACAAATTGGGATCCAGTCAAGTTCCCTGGTTCAAAACATGAAAACTAGGATGATTTGCATAAATAAGTGGAAGCAGATTTGATGTACGTAAATGTGAAGTCAGTAGTACTTCTCATCAGACTTTCGGTCTTTTTCATTTCCCCTTTGAGTGAGGGTGATCTAATCTATCACTTGTGCTAAGAGCTTAAAAACTCTGGATCTCCCTTTTTGACTGACGCATCTTTACAGATACAGCAACACCTTCTTGCAGACTTTTACAGGCACGTTTAGAAGGGAGGATGTTGGCTATAAGATTGGGTGTGTTGATAGTTCCTGTCAAATCTAGCGTTGTGCTGTCATGTCACAAATTACACAGTTTTAAAGAAATTTCTCAACCTTATTTATCCAAAACCCCAGTTCAGTTATGCCTGTAGCAGATTACAGTTTCATAAGAACAAGGAAAATTTGAATTTTGGAAAAACTGGTGTTGTGGCATGCATCTCGTATCAAGACGATTCTTATTCACTCTTCAGTTACTGACACTTTGAGTGATTAAAATGTTGTTCTTACGTTTTATTTAGTCAATAGCAGCCACTTGAGATGGCTAAAAACACAGTGAGAATTTCATATTTTATACCAGTGTGGCATTACACACATTTACAATGGTATAGTAAATACTTTAAATAGTAACTGTTGAAAGATTAAACAGAAAAAAGGGAACATTGTAACTTCAATATTACAGGCTTGTATTTGTGAATGGACATTACAGAGGAAGAAGCAATGATGATGATATATTGTAAATAAATACTTCTATGATTTTAGAACTTTATTTTCAAGTGAAGTTTGTAACAGGAAAAAAAACAGTGCGTTATGACAGTATCAATAACAGTGCAAAGTTAATATACAGTATTATATAAAGTGGCGACAAAAGTTTTCAGCTTGTTAATACTATGACACTTCAGGCATTCAATGTGTTCTCATGTGGCATTGCATAAAATAGTATCATTCCATTTTGTTTGTGGGTTTAATTAAATAGCGGTTATATCCTAGTATGTTATTTCCACATTCACTTACCATTCTGGAAATGTAAGTACATTCACATATAGTTAGAAGTTCTGGACTACTTTAATCAAGTTCCAGTTGATCTATATTTGTATTATTCTTACTCCACAGTTAAGTAATCCAAATGTTTGGATAGATTTCCACTGAGAACAGGTGTGGCCCCTAGTACCGGGCTGAAGGATGACAGGCAAATCCCTCTAAAAGGGCATAGTTTACCCAGAGAGATATTAACAAACCCAGTTAGGGCATAATCCACATGTTTCAGCCACGGCAGAGTGCTTTTTCTTTGCCTTCTGTTTCCTTACATCCACTTTATGTAATGACTTTGAGATTTGTTGCAAGATAGGATGTTGAGCAAGTATCCATTTGTCCAATATATATGTCCTCATACGTTGGATTCATTGTGAAACATCTTGTTCTTTATGGACCTCAGACTGAACTGAAGGGAGGAGCTCGTCTCCGACTGCATGGCCTCGGAGAACTTGACATCCAAGGAACGGTTCGTCTGAGACTTCCTCTTAATGGAGTTTTGTATTGTCTCTGAGGTGAAATAGTAGACGATGGGGTCGAAACAGCAGTTGGACACGGCAATGCACAGAGCGATGGGATAGATCGTCCGAACCACCGATTCCACCGCGCAGCCCTTTAAGGTTTTCGTCCTCACCAGTGCGTAGAAAACCAGGTTGACATTGTAGGGGATGAAACAAAAGCAGAAGATGGAGAGGTGGACGATGATCATCCTCAAGATCTTTTTCTTGTTCAGCTTCCCTCCTCGACTGACAGTCTGCGGCCTCCTCAAGGTTTGGAGGACCATAGCGGAGCAAACCACGTTCAGTATCAAGGGGATAAGGAACCCCACGGTCTCGATGAAGATCACCACCTTCGAGAGATGGCTCTTCCACTGATTTGAGGAGAAGTTCTCAAAGCAGGATATTGAGTTATTTTGCTTGTTTGTACTATTCAGCATGAAGCCTGTGGGAAGACTTCCAGAAAGCACCAGAATCCAAACGGCGACGCACACGATTTTAGCATTGCGTTTGGTCCGGAGCCCCCTCGAACGGAAGGGGTAAACGATGGCGAGAAAGCGGTCCACGCTGATGCACGTTAGGAAGAGGATGCTCCCGTACATGTTGGTGTAAAAGAGAGAAACAGAGAGCTGGCAGAGCAGACTGCCAAACGGCCAGTTCTGCTGGATGAAGTAAAAAACCCTCAAAGGGAGCGTGAGCACAAATAACAAGTCCGACACCACAAGGTTCATCATGTACGTCGTGGTCTCATTGCGCAGTTTCAGCGAACAAGTGAAAATGTACATGGCTGCAACGTTTGTGATGAGTCCCACCATGAAGACAATGCTAAACACTATAGTGTAGAGTGGATATTTGAAGCTGTCATTCTTTGGGCAACTGTTGTTGTTTAGCTGCAGAGAAATATTGTCAAAGTTGCTGAAGTTGCCAGCCCATTTCTGGGTCAAACTCTCCATCTGAACAGTCGTGTTGTACATCTCAATGAGAAACAAAGGCACACTATGGGGTGGCAGTTAGGCGAGACTACACAATAAGAGGATTTCCCTCAATCCACAATTCAACAGGGCAAAACAAAGCATGCGCAGCAGACAGATTGCTTCCAAACGCAAAATGCTCTTGCCTTCAAGGGCGCATAGATCTCTTTAATGTGTGTTGTTTTTCTTTTCTGCTGGCAGTTGAAAACTGAAGCGATCAAACACTTCTCTGTGGTATTCTCCAACAAAGCCTCATGTTGAAGGCATTTCACCCCAGAGACTGGAGCCAACCCCAACTACCTCTTCCCCTCCCCCTTCCCTTTCCCCAGCCACCCCACAAGATTGTTGCCCCAAGCTTAGAAGTTACTCACTTCAAAGTTTCAATTCAGGCAGTTCTTTCCTCTGGTTTCACTTGAGCAATACCATCCACAATCAGCCAAAGGGAGTTGTCCTGTTAGAATCCACTCTTAGTATATTCCCATTGAGAAAAAAACAGATGTCTTTTTCCAACATACTAATTAAAGCATTCCAAAATAGTTGTTGTTCCCCGACTTGTCTTGAAGTATCCTTTCAATTAGCCCTCTTTGTTCTCAATCCCACATATGGTCCAGTGGTTGTAGAGCACCTGTAGACCGCATGCAGCACTCCCTGAGTGTGTGACAGTGCAAATGAGCGAGTTTGACTTGCTTCAGCCGAGGGTCTGTTGTCCCACCCCCTTCCTCACAGCTCTGTCTTGGTGTCTCCGTCAGCAGTGGCCCCAGGGGCAATTCTGTGCTGTGTGCATTGAAGAGGCGGCAGAGAGGCAGTGGAGGACTTCACAAGCCACAAGCCATGACTAACGTATCTGACTAGCCACGGCTCCTCCTACCTCCTGCATAAATCCCTCCTCTTCTGACTGAGAAGAAATTATTATTATACCGTGTGCAAGGTGCAAACTGTCTCTTTTGACAACTTTTAATTTGTTATTGTATTCTATAATATTAAACCTTACCCATAGGAAAATTATAATAAGAGGTCATGCTTTAAATGATTATTTAAGTTCTCATATGTGTGTTTTGTAGGTATCAACTGTTTTGTTGAAATCTGGAGCTATAAAATGTGGATAGAATAGCTCAGGTAGTGTGGCTTTGAACGAATTTGTTCATATTGAAATCTCTGACGTTCTGAGTTTATGAGCTCTTCTTAGGAGACACATGTTAGATTGCTAGGCAGTCACAGTTTAACTTTAGCCCCTGCTGGTAGATGCCTTAATTACACCATCTGACTGCAAAGAGCATTGACAGTCATTCAGATTATCCATTTATTCTGACTATATTTCTGAGATTATATATAAAACATATATTTGCTTGCTTATCATATATTAGATGTTTTACCAGAGCCATGGACGTATATTGTCCTTTTCTACCTTAAGATCAGGGTATGCCATTATCCAATCAATGTTGTCATGCGGTTCTAGCATCATTAGTCACATGCTATTATGTGCTTGGATCAAGTGCCTTTGAGGTGAATAGGAAGGCTAACCGATAGCTTTCTCCAAGTATTACAGAGCTCCTTGTGTTTTATTTTATTTTATTTTAGAAGCGAAATACTTGTAGAAAAATTGTCTGGGAGAAACCATTTGAAGTCCCCCTGTAGTCAATAATTGTATTCCTTAAAACTCATCTCTGATCACCAAAATTACATTTTTGAAAAATAATGACAAATATTTTGTACCTTAAAATAGCTTGAATGTAACTCTACCCCTTGCCTCATTTAATATACGTGGTTCTATGAATATGTAAATTAGCCCCGCCTCCACTCACTCACACCAACTCAGAGATCCACTCGTTGACGATCACTCGATGATCTGATTGGTTACAAGGTAGTTTGGGATGTCAGGAACACCAGCGATTTCAAACCGCGTTGTTAAGACTGTCTTTGGTTCACTGCAGTTTTAAGGAGAAAATACATATGCAATGGTGTTGACTTATGAATTTGCACATGGTTTGTCTTAAAGCATATTAAAAACACCACATAGACATAAACAACATTAAAAGCTTGATTTTCACCACAGGGGGACTTTTTTAATATTAGAGTTCTCACTTGTGATTTTATTGCATGAACATAGAAAATGCATTTCTGTGCTTTTCCAAAATATAACAAAGCTAAAATAAGCGGAAGTGCAACCAGCTACCTCAGCAAACCGTGCTTCAGTTTAGAGCATAGAGCATAGTTTTAGAGACGTTATGTTAGGGTTCGGCAAGGCGTTCTGGATTATACACCACACCCCATGACACATGGTACGTAACTTGCAACAACAACATGCAATGTATTATGCAATAATATGAGGAATCAGTCTTTATTAAATAATAGTGGGACAGTAATTCTGGAAGTATTTTCTCATTCATTTTCTCCACAGGGATTTTAAAGTCCTCAATGACCATGAATGATGTATAGAAAATAATAATAATGAACTAAACAACTGCAGCACATAAAATGAAATATTGATTTTATTATAAGTATTTAATGCAATATATTTGAAGTCATTCATATCATCTATAAGTTATAACAACATATGTTTTTACATTGCTTTAACTCATCAAAATAAGTTAAGAAATTTTTAACTTTTTTATTTTATACAACTTAAAACAAAATTTAAGTTGAAATTACATAAACATCCAAGTTGATTGTACTTAATTTAAGGCAGCAACTTTTTTACAGTGTAGATGGTGAAGAATATTAGAAGTTATTCTATTTTATTGTTATAAATCAATTTCTCCCAAATTAAAGTGAAAGGGAGTTCTACTACCAAACCTGTTTCGCTCTATTAATATTTAATGTCATAGAATGACAATTTAATGTCATAGAATAAAAATCATTGTTTGTTTGTTTTAGGGGAAAATCAATGCTGATAGCACATAGGTCTTGGATTGATATGGCTAAGGATATAAATAATACCAAAAATAGAGAGATTGTGAGATTTTATGCAAGGTATTACTTTACTTATGCAATATGCTGTATGTGAAACTGGCAGGTGATAAAACAGGCCAAAATTTGATGTTTCCCTCCTTGCAAACATTGTGATATTTCAAACGGTTCTCTTTTCTTTGTACAGATTTTTAAAAAGAATAAGTGAACTCCCTAAATGACGTTACCTGACGCTTTTGGTAAGTTCTAGTCCGGTCAGCAAATGCTTTGCTGGTGTGGCATTTGAGATTTGACATTGTGACATGCTGACATGTATATTCATGCCTACTGTATTATGTATGCGTGACATAGCGTTACCAAAGCAAACATTAGCAATATTAGTGTTAGAGATTTTGTTAAGAAGCAAAGATACCCGGCAAACTGACATAAATATACAGCTCAGAAAGCCTGTGCTGACCATGTGAAACATGTAAGATGTGTTATGGCCATTGTTCTGTTTTCCCCATGGGGCTCCATTAAAACAAACACCCCCAAGGTCAGGGAGACATTTTCGGTGAAAAACAGACATGTCATTGTCTGCTGCACGCAAGACCATTACACTGAACACATAAAAACAAGACTCGCGTTTGTGCACAGCTACTAGATGAAACGCATGTCTCAGGAACGCAAAGCATCTCATTTCAATAGCAGGAAACTGTGCAATGGCCAAGGCACGCTCGACTGGGGACCAACAGAAGTGTTAGTTAGCTGTCCTTTGTGTCAGTTCCAACATCTACAGACAGCCTTGTCCTTGAATAATATATATGTGTTCACGCATTCCAATCATTTTGTTTACAAATTACACTTGCTAAAACTAAGTTAATGGGCATAGCAGTGAAATCTCATTAAAGACATTTCCAGCAGAACATACAGTTGTTTGTCCACTCTTTACACTACAGCTATTGTGAAAAGTACTACTATTAAAAAGAGCACTTTATTTGGAAATAATATACTGTAATAGAATATACTTACGTGCGTAATGTTTTTAGACACTTAATTACATGGTATATTTACTTTTTAAAAGCATACTTAAGTTTTTTAAGAGACTGTCACAAAATTAAGTACATTTAAATTGCCTTTTATTTCAGTAATATTATAATATCTGCTTTTATGCTTTTAAGATTTAAAGTACAAGTGCACATTCAATACAATTTCTTCTTTTTCTTAAGTGTCAGTTGTTATAAGTCTTCTGGCATTGTGTTGATGCTTACATAATTACCAACTAATGTAAACACTGGAAATTGACTACACAACATCTGAGTTTAAAGATCAGATTACATTACTTACGAAATGATACAGACAGTTAATTGGAATTTGAAAAGCAAATCATATTTATGTGGCATGTGAAAAGCATTTATACCATCAATAAAAAGTTGCATTAGAATTTTTCACAAATTATATAGGCATTCATGCTGCACTTATCTGTATCGGTTCATTAGGGGAAACGATTTGTGGGGAAATCAAGTATGTTTGTTCTTCCCACTTCCTTTTGGTCATCATACTTTATCAGTATACAGCTAATAGCTTCCTTTGGTCGAAACGCATCAAATATTTAGCCTTACCAGAGATTATGTCTATGCATAATGGACAAAAAAATCTATATAATGGCTCTTTAATGGTTGACTATTGAGTGGGTATATTTATATAGTATATGTGGGGGTATTACTGATGGCTATTGGTCATGGTGCTCCAAGCTGTGTACAATCTATAGCTGACAGTTTGCTTTTTGCAAATAAACACATTAAGATGTATAGATGTTTCATATTATTTCCGAATCTAACTTAAGAGGATTGTAATTGCACTTATAGGTTTTGCAGGAATAGTTCATCCAAAAAATGAAATCATTTACTGGTCCTATAAAGTCGTCAATAGTAGACTGGACTTTTCCCAATCTTCCCTTGTGGACCTAATCATATTTGTCAATTATATAGAAAAAAGCAGCCTGAACATTTTGCTAAACATCTGCTTTTGTGTTCCACTGAAGAAAGAAAGTCATTCAAGTATATGGGAGGTCTTTCCCAACTGGTTGCTTTTCTCCCAGCAAAAATACTGTAAGAGGACTTGTATTTTGCTGGTTTTTATGGCACACAGCCTCAATATTCGGATGTTTATTTGATGTTGCAATTCACAGTTTCAGAAGAGTGGTTGGTTGTTGTCATATTGAAAGAATGTGTGGCAACATGTACAAGCTGAAAAGATACTGCGTCACGATTGCACCATTGCCCATTCTTGCAAAACTGTGGGCATTGGCAGGAAGGAAAAGTGAATGTTAAGTTCATGTAGTGATACAAAGTGCACAAAGTGACATCTTCTGAAAGGAAGACATGTAAGAGGAAGTGAAGTATATACATTGATGTTCACTGTAAAAAGTGAACATGTTGCTTTAAGGAGGTATTTCTATATCTTTTTACCTTTGAATTCAAATGTTGTTGTTGTTGTAACCTAATTCATTTGGGTTTGTGTAACATAAAACAAGAGAAGGCTGTTTTAACTTAATTGAGTTACATTGATCCAATTTCCAATAAAGCTCAGAAGAAGAAGAAAAGGGTTTGTTTGGCTGTTTTCTGCTGATCTGCGAATTCTGCTTCAGTGAAAAAATGGTGGTTTGAGGTTATTATACACATTATTTTGCATCAAAGTAAAAATCGCAATTGTAAAACAAATATACACTAAAAAATTGCAGCTTGTTCAAGTTAATTAATTAAAATTTGACTTATTAATTTTTGTTAAAAATGAATAATTGACATTAAAGGGATAGTTCAACCAAAAATGAAAATTAGCCCATGATTTACTCACCCTGAAGCCATCCTAGTTGTATGACATCGTCACTTGAACTTGACGCACAACGTTCAAACAATGTTCAAACAAACAGGGCTGGGCAACCGCTTTCGTCATTACGTAGTGCGTCAAGTTCAAGTGTTACTCTTTTGGCGTAAGTCGATGCGTACGGCTGTCTGCCGGAAGCTAGTTATTTTAGTCAATAAAGTTTTAAATATCAACGAATGCATCGCTTCACTTCAGAAGGCCTTTATTAACCCCGCAGAGCAGTGTGGATCATTTTAATCATGTATATAAGCGCTTTAATGGACTTCCAATGTCAACAAGCCATTCACTCTCATTATAAAGCTTGGAAGAGCCAGGACATTTTTTAACATAACTACGATTGTATTCGTCTGAAAGAAGAATGTCATATACACCTATGCTGGCTTCAGGGTGAGTAAATCATGGGTGAATTTTCCTTTTTGGGTGAACTTTAACTGCATGACATTAACTGGGCAGTGGATCTGTAGTTCCCAGCATGCTTAAAAAACAGGGATTGCATTAGGAGAGTCAATTTAGGGATTAAGTGTTATTTTATGTGTTTTACAGTAAAGGGAAATATGTTGGTAGGTTATGTTAATGTTTAATGTTCAGTTATGTTGGACATTTAGGGTTATTGCATTTTGTGGTTACCATTGTGCTGAAGAGTGCTTGTGCTTTTGCTTTGGGCACTCAATGTTATCAGTCCTGACACGTCGTATCTTATTTTTTCATTGTATACTTTGCATTTAATGATGAGTCACTGCTTGATTGAAAATTAAGCCTCAGCAAATTGATTATAAAATATAACCAAAAATATAATGAATTATGTAATAAAGTTAAGAGTAATTTAATTTTACATAAACCAACTAAATAGTGTTAACCCCAACTAAATTAAATTAAGTTGTGAGTAAAAATGTGTTCAATTAAATTGAGTAAGGGTAATTCATATTTTTAATGTATTTACATCAATGTGGAAAAGGACTGTCATCATAAAAAAATAAAAAGATTATATCAAATTAATTAAGTGATTTTACCTAGCTGGAGAAATCAGTTTTGTTTCAACCTTGTTTTTCAGGTTGGTTGAATTCATTTATAATTAGTCATCTTAAATAATCTATTTCATTTCATTTCAACCAAACTAGTTATTGTAGATGTTATCACATGAAGTACATTTTCTTTAGTTGAACTGACAAAATGTTTTTTTTTTCAAAGCATGTCACCACTAGTAAAAATGCTTCTGTTTTGCATTTTGCAATAAAAATTTTTGTCTATAAAAATTATGTAATGTAATATACTGTACATTGATATATTTGTCTTGTCTCTTTTTTCAAAACTTTTTTTTTTGGGGGGGGGGGGGGATAAATTAAATTACACTAAATGTTTCACAAATGTGGTTACAGAATTTTGGATCCCACTATTTTTTTTTTCATAAACTTTTTTTTTAAACAAACTTTGTAAAAATTATACCGTGATTGTCTCTGTGTAAACTACAAAAACGTGAATTTGTGAAAACAGTGACGTCATGCTCATGCGTATTACGTGTTCATTTTATAGGCGCATACCGCATAGTTTTTCTTTACATAGTGACATCGCCATCTACTGACCTAGCATGAATAATACAGCGATTTTAATCGTTTTCATGAATCCGTGTGAAGGGGAACGTTTCGACAACATTGTCATGTGTACACGAAAAACGGAAAGGGAAAAGTTTTAAGTTTTTAGTACATAGTTATTGTGTGAATTACCCTGAGAATTGCGTTCTTTGTTGTTGTTGTTACTTTGAACCCATTTTTGGATTGCAACCTATTTGGGAAACATTGAATGTTCATATTAACATGATCAGAACAGCATTACTGTGACGTAGAGTTACAAAATGTCACTGTCCTTTCAAAGACCACTTCCTGCGAACAAAATGATAATAACCTTTGATTATTTCAAATGAAAATTTGTCATTTAACTGAAAATTTGTCATGGAAAACCCATGACAGACAGGAAAATCTAAAAACTAGACAGATAAGAGGCTGTGAAAATCTCGGTAAATATACTCTTGGTCTACGCACACTTTAAAGGGATAGCCTCAAGTCATCCTAAGTGTGTATGACTTTCTTCTTTCAGTCGAACACAATCAGAGATATATGAAAAAATGTATCCTCGCTCAGAGGTCAGTGGTCCACCGGAACTAGTTTAGTTTATAATTAAGTTATAAATGTGGATATTTTTCATACAAAAACACATCGTTTCACTTCAGAAGGCCTTTATTAACCCACTGGAGGAGCCATATGGATTACTTTCATGATGCACTTTTTTGCCCTTCAAAATCTCAGTTACTATTCACTGCCATTATAAAGCTTTGAAGAGCCAGGACATTTTTTAATATAACTCCAATTGTGTTCAGCTGAAAAAGGAAAGTCATATACACCTAGGATGGCTTGAGGGTGAGTAAATCACTGGATAATAAAAAAATTGGGGTGAACTAAGTTTTTAAGATACCATACAATTCAATTCAAAGTCTGGAACTACATTCTTCTGAGGTTCATGTTTGGGAAGTCAAACCCAAACTCTTGTTTACTGTGAGGCCTTGTGCAAGTCTTGGATGTGTTGGGTCATGTGTTTTTCTCAGAAAGCTCTCACAAGCAGGAACTTGACGGTTGTGCTCCTAATTCCATTCTCTCAGCCGTGAGAGTGAGACACAGGCAGACCTTCATACTGAGTAACAGTGTAATCTGTGACAACTGGATTTCACAGTGCACTTATAAGTCTGATGTGTGCCTGCATGTGATATACTGCCATCTAATGATGTAACACACAAAGACCACTGAAAAAACGGAGATTATTTTTTTGTAATTTAAACCTGGACATGAAGATTTAGGATTGTAAAATTCACTCAAATTCAAAAGCGAAAAGTTCTGCTAATATTCAAGTTGTTCATAGAGACTACTTGAATGAAAATTAACCCACAGTATTATGGCTGTTTAGTTTTATTATGATGAGACATCAACCATATATACGTGAAAGGCATACTTTTATAATATAACAGGCTCAAACTCTCATATTTTTTAAATAAACTATCAACTTAGTTTAATGATCTGAATTTATTAAGTGTCTGAAAATCCTCTTGTCACCTTTATCTGGTATATGGCATTTACAGCAAATTATTTATTTAATCATCTTGGTTTCCTGGCTAAAGCATTAGTGCAAAGAATAATAAATGTCAAATGTGTTAAAAGCTTGTTTTATGAAAATTATGGAAAAGCACATTCTAAGGTCAAACTTCAGAGTAATAAAAGGCTGTTCAAATATGCATTGTTCAATGCTCCAGTGAAAGATTATCACAAAAAAATGGATTTGATGCCATCCATCCATCCATCCATCCATTTTCTTCTTCTAAATGATCATCAAATTGGGCAAATCTGCCCGAAACTCCTGTAGTGTAAACCAGGCATTAAATCCCAATTATCTTGATGGTTTAGATTATCTTATCAGATTTTCCTGTTGTTTAATTGAATACATGTTGAATATGTACGATTCTCAATCGGGCGGCTCCAACATTCTTCCAGGCAGTTTCGGTCACTCTTAACACACCTAATTCCACAGGAAAATCTGATAAAATAATCTAAACCATCAAGATAATCGGGATTTAATGCCTGGTATACACTACAGAAGTTTCAGGCAGATTTATGCCCGATATGTTAGTCATTTAGAAGAGATGGTTGGTCATTTAGAAGAGATGGTTGGTCATTTAGAAGAGATGGTTGGTCATTTAGAAGAGATGGTTGGTGATTTAGAAGAGATGGTTGGTGATTTAGAAGAGATGGTTGGTCATTTAGAAGAGATGGTTGGTCATTTAGAAGAGATGGTTGGTGATTTAGAAGAGATGGTTGGTCATTTAGAAGAGATGGTTGGTGATTTAGAAGAGATGGTTGGTGATTTAGAAGAGATGGTTGGTCATTTAGAAGAGATGGTTGGCCATTTAGAAGAGATGGGTGGTCATTTAGAAGAGATGGTTGGTCATTTAATTCCACAGGAAAATCTGATAAGATAATCCAAACCATCAAGCTAATCGGGATTTAATGCCTGGTATACACTTCAGGAGTTTCAGGCAGATGTATGCCCGAGATGGTTGGTCATTTAGAAGGGATGGTTGGTCATTTTGGATGGATGGATGGATGGATGGATGGATGGATGGATGGATGGATGGATGGATGTGATGGATGGATGGATGGATGGATGGATGGATCAGAAATGCTGATGTGTGGGGGAACCGCAAGGACAAACGCGCATGTACTCTGTAAAATGGATAAAAATCTCTGTTTGTGTGTGGTTGTCTTCTTCACATCACAACACACAACACACAACACAGGATCAAAACTGTTAAATCTAGGATTTTTTTTCCCTCATGTTTGTGGTCTCTCACATTTGGAAAATCTTATTAGATTTTAAATATCTTTTAGTGGCCCCAGCATTAAACGCTTATCTCGGGTCTTTAGTGACGCGGGGCGTCACTACACTCCTCCTCGTTCATTTTTTAAAGTTCGACATCAACCTTCTTAGTATTCCTCAATAAATTCATAAACAATATAACAAGAAAAAATAAAATTGTAAAAGAATGCCTGTTTTCCCATTCATTTTTTGTAAAAATTGTATAGGGTCGCTAACGACCTAAGGTGTGTAACAAAGTATATATACAAAGTATAAATAAAAAGTATATAAACAAAGTATAAATATAAAGCATATTATTTTCTGCACAACAATAATTTAATCTTTGATGACTGAATAAGTGCAATTAATTTAATTTAATCTGATACACAATGATGAAGTGACGTTTCACTCATAGTTACCGCAGGCAGAAAACAAAAGAATAGGAAGAATCATCAGCAAAACTTGAAATGACTGAGTGATTTACAGCAGAGAAAGTTCTGAACGCAATCAAATATTAGTTTCACTGTCACTTGATGCTGGATCTGGTGAAGAAGCTGTCAATGATCAAAATATTGATTCTGAAGATGTTGAAAATGATAGTTTTGGAGAATATGTTTGAGATGGCGAATATGAGCTAGATGCTGAATGTACTGGGGAATGAGCTCTGATGAGGACAGTGATGATGGTATAAAACATCTGCTTAAACTGAACCCTTCCAAGCTCTAAAAGATAAATATGCTTTATTTTATTCTTCTGTAATTGTTACTCTAATATCAGGAGAGTTTTGTATAATCCGACAGGTACAGATCGATACATTTTAGTAGAGTAAAATATGTCAATACAAGCAATTCAGTCAAATATAGTTTATACATCAAAACCTTTTTTTTTCTTTTTTTTTTGTATCCTGATTCCCTGGGAAACCATTTCTTAACAGCACACCAGTTTAAAATATATGTTGGACTGTTGTTTTGTCTGTCCATGAATACAAATACCAAATATGCTACTATTTAGAAGTAAACACAGACAAATTAAGCTTTATCAACAACTGTTTCATCTGCAAGAGAGAAGAGAAGAGAAGAGAAGTGACCCTCGCCTGTGGGTCCAGGTCCAGTCTTAAAAGTGTCACTGACGTGTCCACTCTTTTTGTTTTGTATCTGTTTCATTGATCACGTGTGTATTTTGTTTATTACCAAAAAAAGTTAATGTGAGAACATGTAAGGATTCTTTTGTTTCGTCCCTGGGGGGGGGGGGGGGGGGGGGGGGGGTCCTGGGCACCATTCATTCAAGAGGCCCCAGATTACCTAGCAACAGCACTGCTCTCTTCTCCTATGTAAGATCACCGGAGTGCTGGAGTCTATCCCAGAATCTCAGGCCGAAGAGAGGGAAACACTCTGGGCATCACTGGTGTTTACACGTTCCACAATAATTAGAGGTGTGTGCTAGAGCTGCACGATTAATCATTTAGAGATCGCAATCTTGATTCCAACACAAACAGTCTTTCCGGCCACACTGTATCATTACATTATATTATATGTTATAACATATATCAATATATGTTACAAATATTCAAATCATCTGAATATGAATATAGGATAAAAGTTTAGTTCGGATATAAACACTGATGTTTATCGTAGTGATTAAAACTGAGAAAATCACCATTTAATCACAAATCATCTGTTCACAAATGCTGATTCATCCAGTAATGAACCAAGTGAAGTATTTATGAGTGAGTCATTGAATCATTCAATCAAACCAACTTTTTTTTGTTTAGTTGTCTGTTCGTCTGAGTCGTGATCTCTATTTGAAACAACAACAACAACAACAAAAAACATGATTCTTTATCCAGAATAGTGCAGCTCTAGTGCTTGCGAAGCAAAGCAAATCTTACATGCTTATTATTCTTCCGTACAAACTTCGGCGCGTAACTCCCCAGACAGCAACATAGTGTCGGCTCAGAACTGGATTCCACACGGCCCAAACGTGGGTCGTATCTGGGTCGACGCTGTGTTGCAGTCTGGGTGATCATCCTGCACCGATTGTCACAGACTGAGGTGTCATGTATGACTTTTATAAACGATTGGATGTATGATGTTTGCAGAGCGGGCGAAAAATCCTATAGACTTGACATTTGACAGAACTTTGTGACATCAGAATGTCGTAGAGTCTTGAGAGTGGGCTGATTTGACTCTTCTTAGCAAGCAGCCAATACATAGTGACATTTAAACTTCCTAGCCATGCCCTAGCGACCACTTACACCACCATAGCAACCACCCCAATTACATCCATTGAAAAAAGATGAGAGCGATATCTGTGGATCAGAACATTGGAAGACAAGTGGGTGGGCTCTTTTGACTAAGACTGGAAAGTAATATTTAAATATCATGCTGAAAACTGTATAACCACGCCCTAGCAACCATTTGGAGCACCCTAGCAACTGTATAGCATCATAAAGAAGCCATATCTAAGCTCCACAACAACGTACAGACATGCTGGTTTCCTCACTTGCAATCATGCAGAACACCCTACCAACATGCCCAGTGCCGAATTTACATGTCTAGTATTGGTTTTACTATATTTTGGATCAAATAAATACCAGCTTTGTAAGCATAAGAAACAACTCTGTTTCTTTTATTTCAAAAATGATATGCTTTCTTTAAAAAGCCAATATTAGGCCTGTGTTCCCAAGCATTCATGCATTACAATGTGTTGTGGTCAAAACTCAAAAAGGGACTTGGCAACCATAGGTTAAGCTTTTTTCAAAGTTAAAACTGTCCCCGGGTTTATTTCCAGAAAGTGGATTAATGATAATAATAACTGTCATGGACTGCATTTATCATCATCCTCTCTGGCACCTAACCATACACACCTGGAACTCATCCAGCCCACATCACCAGCACTATGGCTGCGTTCCAGTCCACTTTTAGACACACACTCGCAAACTTCCCTAAGCACTTCCCCTCAGAGGAATCCCTGCCGCCATTTTGAAGTGCGTCCCACTTCGTGAAGTGGACGAACAGAAGTTTATATGGACAGACCCTTGTTCCCTCGATTTTGACAGAGGGAGCATGTCTACTTCATATGTACACTTCAGGCAGCATTCCACAATGCAATTTCAGTAAATTGTACTGTATCTTTCTTAATACCATCTGATGTTCCTTTGTGTTTATTTTGTGACATAAGAACTACAATTTATTTTATTTGTTTTAAGTAAAAACAACAGTTATGCTTAGTTACTACTAGTGAACATACAACAAACGGAATAAGACCAAATAAATTGTGAGAAATATGTATGTGTGCATGTATATTCATTCAAATACACGACTCATTCAGACACTAGCAAAGATTCGTTCAGTAGATTCAAAGTCAATGAAATGCTCTTCCACAGGCCGCACTCGTCTCGAATGCTACCGGCTTGTGCTACAGTCAGTCTGTGGAGGCAGAAAAAGCTACCAAACAATTGTGCACTTCAAAACCAAGAGACTTCAGTGAACAAAAGATATTAGTCAGTGTAAGAAAGATTTGTTCACTTAAAAGATTCATTCAACACATATATTTACTAATTAACCACTAACATGGAGCAGTTCCAAACAGTGATGCTGGCCTTCACAGACAACACTACACACACACACACACACACACACACACACACACACACACACACACACACACACACACACACACACACACACACACACACACACACACACACACACACCCACACACACACACACACACACACACACACACACACCACACACACACACACACACACAAGGAAAAAAAATATATAAATATAAACTGTAAATGAGATGATAATGATGAAGCATATAGTGCATGTAACATATAGAGTTTATGCTGCTTTAAATGACTCACTGCTGATATCAAGTGTAGTTTACATATAAATGAGCCTCAACATTCTGTCAGTCCAGCAGCTTGAGTTGATATCTGAAATCAACACAACTATCCCTGAAGCCTCGAAGCCTGATCACAAGCGCTACAAGCTCTTTACAACTCTACTATTTGAGAAGTTTCATCAGTTTAGTATCTTCAGTCATCAGCATGGAGCAGCGTTGCCTGAGACGATCCAGGACTCATCCCACACACCTAGACTAAAAACACATCTCTTTGACCTAGCATACACCACATTATAAACTTCTATAGTTCAATGTTAGGCTTCATATATTAGGACAGCCGGAACCGTTAAACACTTCCCATAAATCCTGATGTACTTGCATCATAAGAAGAATGGGGTATACGCTAATATTAGTCTCTCTGTTTATCCCGAGGTTTACCGCAGTCTGCCGGATCCAGGCCGTATCCAGATCTGATGAAGGACCTGCGCCTGGACACGGCGACAACGCATCCCTAGTGTCAACTAGTCTCTCCCCTGTGAAGGCCTCCTTCCCTTTACCTCTACAGATAAAACGTTGTCAAAATAGTTCATTCACATGGCTACGTAGAAGCAATAAATAATTCTGTATTATACATTTTTAAGGCCAGACAAGTAATTTGTTGAGGTCAATTTGTATAGAAAGACTACACGCTTGCGCACATATTCAAAGGCGCATACCTATTTGATGTGCATGTGCACGCCGTCAGCGTTTTTACAGGTTTGCATTTTTGAAGTTTGCACAGAGATAAACTTTTTTTTGTTTTTGTTCAAGGCTTGCACCTTGGAACCTATTTCAAGGTTTGTTCTCGAGCCACCAGGCACTGTTTTGTGCGGATGAGCGGGCCGAAGCACATTAAGGGTTTTCTGTTAGAACAGTGTCGTGTTAGCGCCCCCTAAGTTAATAACTAATTATCTTTGCAACGGAAGTAAATCAATCCAAACTTACTTAAAGCTGGACAATAACTTTATTCTAGAGCTGTAAAGCCCAAACAATCTATTTACTTTAATTTCCTATCATCACTGTAAAGCTGTTTTGAAACAATCTAAAAGCACAATATAAATGAGGGTGACTTGACCTGAGGGGATTCTGTGTCCGGCTCCTCAGTGTCTCCAGTGGACATGTGTCCGGGTCCTCAGTGTCTCCAGTGGACATGTGTCCGGCTCCCTCAGTGTCTCTAGTGGACATGTGTCCGGCTCCTCAGTGTCTCCAGTGGACATGTGTCCGGCTCCTCAGTGTCTCATGTGGACATGTGTCCGGCTCCTCAGTGTCTCCAGTGGACATGTGTCCGGGTCCTCAGTGTCTCCAGTGGACATGTGTCCGCCTCCTCAGTGTCTCCGGTGGACATGTGTCCGGGTCCTCAGTGTCTCCAGTGGACATGTGTCCGGGTCCTCAGTGTCTCCAGTGGACATGTGTCCGCCTCCTCAGTGTCTCCGGTGGACATGTGTCCGGGTCCTCAGTGTCTCCAGTGGACATGTGTCCGGGTCCTCAGTGTCTCCAGTGGACATGTGTCCGCCTCCTCAGTGTCTCCGGTGGACATGTGTCCGGGTCCTCAGTGTCTCCAGTGGACATGTGTCCGGCTCCTCAGTGTCTCCAGTGGACATGTGTCCGGGTCCTCAGTGTCTCCAGTGGACATGTGTCCGGCTCCTCAGTGTCTCCAGTAGACATGTGTCCGGCTCCTCAGTGTCTCCAGTGGACATGTGTCCGGCTCCTCAGTGTCTCCAGTGGACATGTGTCCGGGTCCTCAGTGTCTCCAGTGGACATGTGTCCGGCTCCTCAGTGTCTCCAGTGGACATGTGTCCGGCTCCTCAGTGTCTCATGTGGACATGTGTCCGGGTCCTCAGTGTCTCCAGTGGACATGTGTCCGGGTCCTCAGTGTCTCCAGTGGACATGTGTCCGGGTCCTCAGTGTCTCCAGTGGACATGTGTCCGCCTCCTCAGTGTCTCCGGTGGACATGTGTCCGGGTCCTCAGTGTCTCCAGTGGACATGTGTCCGGCTCCTCAGTGTCTCCAGTGGACATGTGTCCGGGTCCTCAGTGTCTCCAGTGGACATGTGTCCGGCTCCTCAGTGTCTCCAGTAGACATGTGTCCGGCTCCTCAGTGTCTCCAGTGGACATGTGTCCGGGTCCTCAGTGTCTCCAGTGGACATGTGTCCGGCTCCTCAGTGTCTCCAGTGGACATGTGTCCGGCTCCTCAGTGTCTCCAGTGGACATGTGTCCGGCTCCTCAGTGTCTCCAGTAGACATGTGTCCGGCTCCTCAGTGTCTCCAGTGGACATGTGTCCGGCTCCTCAGTGTCTCCAGTGGACATGTGTCCGGCTCCTCAGCGTCTCCAGTGGACATGTGTCCGGCTCCTCAGTGTCTCCAGTGGACATGTGTCCGGCTCCTCAGTGTCTCCAGTGGACATGTGTCCGGGTCCTCAGTGTCTCCAGTGGACATGTGTCCGGCTCCTCAGTGTCTCCAGTGGACATGTGTCCGGCTCCTCAGTGTCTCCAGTAGACATGTGTCCGGCTCCTCAATGTCTCATGTGGACATGTGTCCGGCTCCTCAGTGTCTCCGGTGGACATGTGTCCGGCTCCTCAGTGTCTCCGGTGGACATGTGTCCGGCTCCTCAGTGTCTCCAGTGGACATGTGTCCGGCTCCTCAGTGTCTCCAGTAGACATGTGTCCGGGTCCTCAGTGTCTCATGTGGACATGTGTCCGGCTCCTCAGTGTCTCTAGTGGACATGTGTCCGGCTCCTCAGTGTCTCCGGTGGACATGTGTCCGGCTCCTCAGTGTCTCCAGTGGACATGTGTCCGGCTCCTCAGTGTCTCCAGTGGACATGTGTCCGGCTCCTCAGTGTCTCCAGTGGACATGTGTCCGGCTCCTCAGTGTCTCCAGTGGACATGTGTCCGGCTCCTCAGTGTCTCCAGTGGACATGTGTCCGGCTCCTCAGTGTCTCCAGTGGACATGTGTCCGGCTCCTCAGTGTCTCCAGTAGACATGTGTCCGGCTCCTCAGTGTCTCTAGTGGACATGTGTCCGGCTCCTCAGTGTCTCCAGTGGACATGTGTCCGGCTCCTCAGTGTCTCCAGTGGACATGTGTCCGGCTCCATCTTCTTGCAGGTTTAGCACGACATGCATGAGAGTAAATGATGACAGAATTTCCATTTTGACTGAATTGTGAGCTTGTTTTCCTGAAGGCCAGTTTAAAGAATGATCTGCTTTTAAATCTCAAACTGGATTCAGTTTTGAACATGATTTCGACCTGCAGCCCATTTTCAGGGTCGTGATCTAACGGTTATGAACAGACTGTCCAGTGAAAAGGTTGTCAAGGTTTAGAAGAGGAAACTTGTGTGTGTGTGTAGAAATCATCAAGCTCTCTTTATTGAGGGAAGCATCTAATGCTTTTTCATAAGAGAAGTCACAGACACTTGCGCAACAGGTATGATTCAGTTTATGGCACTTCTCGTTCATTTTATGGTCTCTGCAAACACTGAAAACAAATGTCTCAAAATAATGTGGGAGTGGCTTGTGGGACGCAACATAAAGACACGTTAACTCTCCCTTAAACTGTGTGAAATACATGAGGACAGAGACAGAGGAAACAACTGTGAAAGAATTATTTTAATAATCAATCATAACTAACATTTATTTTTCTTGCAGGATTAACATTTACATGCTTCTGACAATGAAATGTCCCCAACACTTGGGCCAAAGTGTGTGTGGATATGTGTCTGAATATAATAAAAGTCAGGGGGATTCTCTCTGAAATTGGTCTGAGATCCTCCCGGCCCATATTCAAAGGCATTGTCTGGGGTCTGTCTCATTACAGCTAGATACTTGAGATCTATTGCTTCTATGTCCAAGTGATAGTGCTTAAATGAAGACCTTAATCCCATGTGAAAGTGTTCAAAACATTGTCCGACTCGAAGCAGATGTTGAAGAGGAGACGTCTAGAAGAGTATAAATGTCGATAGGAGACGTCTCAATTTGAAGGATCTTTGGAAGGCCGCCTTCGTTACGTGTCCTTCATTCACCTCATTTTTATGGATGCTGCTTTAAGTGCATCCTTCCTTGAATGTCCTTGAATCAGCCACAATCATTTGGACACATTCCAATTCACTAAAAGAACTTACAAAAAATGAGTCGGCAGTGTACTTGTCCAACGCTATGTCACGGCCAATTCGTATGAATTTGTGATCAAAAGGTGGCTAATTCGTAAGAATTCGTACAACCTCACTCACGAATTTGTCTAAACCCACGTGATTGGTAGGTTTATGGGCGGAGTCAGGGGTAGGTCATTCGTACGAATTGGGCAACTCGTAAAATATGTACGATTTAGCAAAAAACGTACTAATTCGTACAAGTGAGGTTGTGAGAATTGTTACGAATTAGCCAGCTCATAAAATTTGTACGAATTGCCGTGAGATCGGGTTGGCTTGTCTGAGTTCAATATGAAATGTAAGACACAAAAAATGTTTTCGGAGATGAAGGCATAGCCTACTAGCCTGGTAATACCAGACTCTGCTACTTCACTTTGCTTCGTAGACAGAGTCTGGAATGGCATAATAGAGAAGTGTTTTCTCTCTCGCTAGGGGGCGCTTGTCTGAAGTTTAAAATCATTGCTTACCCGTAAGCCAATCAGATAAGTTTATTTATGACGTATGTTATGCGCCGACACAGCCGCATCGAACCACAGACATCATGCATCGAACTCAAATCTATGATCGAACTTCCACTGTAAACCTGCTGTAAACACTTGATGATGCGAGCGAAATACCGGAGTGAACATGGCTGTAAACGACTTTTGCAGATTATGCGAAGTTAATCTACGCATCCACGATACAATCAGGGCCTCTAAACTGATATTTGACAGTAGAGAGAAACAAAAATATTTGCAGCCAACTGTCAAAGTTAGGATTAGTTCTGTTAAACACAGCTCTTTGTTCATCTCGAGTCTGTCGGAAATGCTGCAACTTAATTGCAAGATTACAGCATGAAATGGCAATATTTAAGAACTGGAAAAGAAAGGAGACACTGACCTTTCAAAGGCTCCCCAGTTTCTCGCTGACGATCGGTAATAGTTGATAAATTAAACTTTTTCCAAAGGGAGTAGGGCCACAACATCACCTCCATTCAAAATGTTTAATACACACTCTTCTTGTTCGGGCTTCAGTTTGCAAATGCCGGGAATATTCTCCACAACAGAGCGAATTGCATCCCGTGTCTACATATCCGCGGTTGTTTTCAATTTCCCTGACCTAAAATACAATCTTAAACTTGGCGCTTAGCGACTACGTCACGGCTTTCAGCCCGCCCTCTGTTCGTTGATTGGCCCGGCTGTTTGCAGGCCGGAGGAAAATGGATATATAGGCCGCTGTCTCAGACTGAGTAAAGAATCGAAATGAAATTGAGCGGAAGTACGAAGTCTGACGTAGTCAGGCTAATAGCCTACATGCTATCTTTTGTTTTGGTGTAAATTAATCACTTAACACTAAACTGCTAATAATGTAAGCCACTTGGAGACAGATTGCTGTGATTCACTGTACTGCATTCATTTTTAATACAAAGTATTTTTTTCCAAAATTACGTTTTAATAGTATTTTCCAGCCATGACCATGGGGGCGGTAACGTGTGACGTAGCCATGCCCACTTACTAGACTGTGTCATTCTAGCGTGTAACGCTGAGGAGGATTTTAGGCTACAAGCCTCAGAAGCACTGGACTAGGAAGGACCCGTTTTAAAAGCATCTTACGTGCTCCGAATCACTGGTTTGAAACAAATGATTCGCTAACACTTCGAAGCTTCACAAAGCATGTTTCAAAAGCGCCTATCAATAGGCTACTCGAGTTCCACAAAAATACTCTGACAGACATATTTTTTTATGTGTTCTATGTTTTTAATTTTATGCAAATTAATGTCGCTCCATTGGTGTTTTGTGATCTCTTTAGGATTTGTTTTAACATATGACTAACATTATTTGAGAGAACGGCACAGTCTTGTGATCCAGTTACTTTTCCCCACTATACCCTCGTTAGTCCACTAATGTAGTCCACTTGAAGGAGTGAATGTAAAACGAGTGAGTGAATTAGGACACTAAGTGCATCTGAAAGGCTGCCGCTATTGCATAGTTTGAGCTTGTTTTTTAATAATCATTTGAAACTTTGCTATGTATACACCTTATTTAAACAATTGAATAGTCAATTAAAAAGGAATTTATACCTGTATGAAATTACGCTGAGGATGGATAGATGGATGGACGATTCAGTTGTGAGCGCCATCTTCAGGTCAGATGCGGGAATTCATACGGCACAACTGTCACAGTGCATTATGGGTATTCTCTAGCCGTTGAGCATACATCGGTCGTATACTCGTTATTGTGGTGCATTGTGGGATGTATGAATGAGTGCACTCAATAATGTCCACTGGTTTCGAGCACCAAATGACTGTTTCCCATCCAGAGTCAGTGGTGGAGATCAGATTCAGATTTCAACATTTCAGCTTCATCATGAATGACATACAAACATCCAGAGATCCAGAGATCTTAATATAAAATAATTACCTTCATAAATTATTAAATCTGTTCTGTTTATAGTTGAGTTTAGTTTGAGTCCAGCTGTGTGTCAATGAAGAGTGACGAGTCTATGGATCAGCCATTAGATTTCAAAAGTGGAGATACACAGACTGATCTCAGGTACATTTACATTAAAATATTTTTTATGGTATGGCATTTTTGCATATTAGAGTAGTATCTAGTATTTTATACAAAATATGAGAAATTGTTGTACACTGTTTATAGGTATTATTTCCTTTCTCATGTTTTACCGCATATAGTGCTGCTCACATAGAGACACATCTGTGAAAATACTCAATTTTTGTAATAACGCTGTGTAAATGAAAAACCATAAAGCACTCTTTAAAGTGAGTGTTTTAGTCATATGTAATTTATTGAATACAGCAATTAAAAGAATCAACATGAATCTCTTTGTTATAGTTCAGTTCATCAGAAGAGATCTAAACCAGAGTCCAGATGTGTCTATCTGGAGTGACGGGTCTTCAACACATTTAGATCAAACTGATGCAGCTGAAGTTTCAGTGTCTTTATTAATGAACAGCAAAGCAGGGAAACCAGACTCCCCTGAATGAGATCTACACTGAGCTCTACATCACAGAGAGTGAGACTGGAGAGATCAGTAATGAGCATGAGGTGAGTATCTGCTCTGAGAACAAAGTGAATAACAAACTACAAACACTTGAATTACAATTCACATTGTGTCACAATTCATCACAGATGAAGGCTGTGTTGCTCTGGCTTCAGCGCTGAGATCAAACCCCTCGCAGCTTCTGGATCTGTCTGAGAATAAACTATATACAACATTTGAATGCAGCAGGTTACAAATTATTTTAAGTTTAATCAGCTAGTTTGTTTTTGCAGTGTAGGGAATTCAGGAGTGAAGCTGCTCTCTGGTCGTCTGAGGGATGATTCAAATTATAGCCCTACAGTATATTTGTATTTAAAGCTTTAAATTAGTCCAAATTCAGTAACACACCTCATACTGTATGTGTGTCACTCAAGACTATAAGATCATTTAGCTCCACTTTAGTCTTTGGACTTTAAATTGTGTTTAATACGAGTTTAATTATATGACTGATCAATGAATATATGAATATTTTGTGTGTAAGTGTTTCAGAGAGAGTTGTCTGTAATTTACTATACTCCATTTGTGACTGTGTGTTTAACAGTATTTGGACGTCAATCTAGTTTCCTCAGGATCAGCTGAGGGTGAATAAGGAGCTGCTACAGAGACTGAAGACACAGTTTGTGATTTCACACCAGTTTCTTTTATATATAAGGCCCATGAAAATAAATGCTGAAAATAAATAATTTGATTTGTTTCAAATTTAACATAATTTAGATAGTGTTAAACTCAATATACACTGAAAAAAAGCAAAGTGACAAAAGTTAAACACTAAAATTTTAAGCAACAAGCCATTGACAGTGTAAAAAACTGATTTATTGTGCAATACTGACAGCGTTGTTTCCTATAGCAGAGTGTCTATTTACATCAAGTGCAAATAGCCCGCCTTGTTTATGTCATTTACACTAACTCTGCCCACTATTGTCTTTTTGAGCCAGACAAAACTACATACGAAATCCCGCCGACAACAGGATGTGTGGCGTTAACTTTTGACCCAAGGTCAAATCAGCCTTTTTCCAAACTCATTTTTCTCCCTTGTCTAATTACAGATCAGCTGGAGAGATGTTGATTTTAAATATAAATTAATAAAATGGAAATAAAGTGCCTAAGGGATATTTAATAGTACAAATAAAGTGTGTATCTGGGTAGGGAGAATGTGATTCCTTTATCAATGTAGCTTTTTAACATTTTGGTTTTACTTGTAGAAATAGTTTTTACAAGTTTTACTTTGAGAAAACAAGAGCTTGCTACACAAGAGATAGATGCTGTAAACGTGTCTACAAGCAGAGGGAGACAAATATTTAGCAAATAATTTCACTGAATTTTTTTTCTGTAAAATATTAGTATTATTTGCCTATTTTGTATAGTTATGTAGGTTTCCACCTAAATCTTCACATTCTTTTACTGGTTATTTTTTTAATTGTCCCTCCTGCATTTGAACACATTTAGTTACTAATTTCCTTATTGCTCTTGATGGAAAGCATTTCTGAAGCCATCAACAAAAGCAGTGATGAGACATTTGCTCATGCTTAATTCCAAACTTCATATTAAAACAAGGTAATTCTTTCTATGAAAATGAACAGGAATTATGCTGATAGAGGGTATTCATTATTTCCTAAACTGCTCACTTTAACAATAAAGCTCAATCTGTCAACTGCTTTATAAAAATCAAGACAAAGTATCATTGATAAGAATAAATATGTGCTCATATTCCAAAAGCTCTACACAGGTTTGTTCATTCTTCTTCTCTCCTGTTCTGGTTCATGCCTGGATGAATGTGAATGAATGGCTTACATGACTGCCATCTTGTGTCCTTAATTAAATCTGGTGTTAAACATCTAGGGATAACTTGAACAAGTTGAATGAAAAAAAAAAGGGTTTTTTTTCAGAAGATTAGATGAATGCAAGGCCAGATTGGACAGATGGCTGCAAATACATATTTCCATATTTCGCTGAATACTGTTTTCTAAATTGGAGTCTGTCTTTGGGTTTGTGTTCACAGGGAAATTTTCAAAAATGTAGGTTTTGTTTTGTGGTGTGATTTTCCTCTCCACAAAACTGATCTGGTTTTTATTTAGGTTTTTACACGCTGTAAGTTATTGTATGACCACCAACTTTACTTAACATAATACAGCTGTTTGGAACAACAGCTCTTTTTCTTTTAGAATCAAATCCCTTTTTTAGAGACTGAATGGAGAGATAAATAATCCATTTTTATTTTGTAGAGGCAAATAGATTTTTTTTTTTTTTTTTTTTGTAGAAGGTAGCCTACAACTTTCATGTCATTAGAAACAATTTGACAAAGTACTTATACTCCAAAGTTTGTTCATATGTTAATATTTCTAATTTTTTGTAACATGCAATGCAAAACACTGTTATGTGTTTTATTTAATTTAATAGAAGAGATTCATTTTAATAGAACACAGCTTTGGCTCCTGTTTTGTTTACATTCACTTTCCTTTTGGATTTTGGAACAAACGTATCACGTGGTGTTCAATCACATAAAAAGCCTTGGTTTGTAGTCCAGTCATTTTATGAAATAAGGTTGAACAAATTGTAACAGAAGCAAACTCAACTGATTTTGTATCCTCAATATGTCCTGAGAAATGGGGAAAAAGCCCCGAAAAACCCCATTAGGGGAAAGTTTCGAAAAAGACCCAAACGTCATTCATTATTTTTCTCACGTGAATAGGGTAAAATATTTAACCTATAGATATCATCATGGAAATTACTGAGATGATTATTTACGTCAAGACAAACAAAAAATGTATTACAAGTTTTTTTAATTGTTTGTTCACATGGACAAATGGTGCATAATCTAATTACGTGCTAATAATACCCAAACAGATCTGAACATTGGGTATAGCAGGTGAACATGTCTTGTTGAAACTTGTTTACAACCGTAAAAGACTTAATGTTAAGGTCTGAATGAAACCCATTTAGGCTACCCATGAACATTAATGCAGGAAGAAGTACTTTAGAAACCAGCCTTTATTAATTATTATTGCAGAGATGGGGTTTGGGCATTGAGTGCATTGTTTATGCAATTAGATTTTTTGATTCAGACACTTTTTATTTTACCTCCCTTTTGTCTACATTCTCCTTGCCCGTGTCTCTTCCCTCAGACTCAATCTCATCCCCCAGAAACAGTCCCACTGACCCAGCCCCAAACCCCCATCTCTGCAATAATAATTAATAAAGGCTGGTTTTAAAGTTCTTCCTGCCTCTATGTATTAATGTTCATGGGTAGCCTAAATCAGTGGTTTTCAAACCCTGGGTCGCGACCCTCGGGTGGGTCGCGAGAATTAAAAAATGGGTCGCCAGTGATTTAAAAAAATAAAAATAAAAAAAAAATAAAAATATTCCGTTTTCTAATAAAATTAATATTAATAATAATGAAACAAACTGAATGCTTCTCCTGACATGCGTGTTGCCCTCTCTTCCTGCGAACCGGCTTGGGACCAGAATGCATTACCCTTCTCATACACAAAGCACGCACTCGTTCGCTCCATCCGCAACACACACACACGTTCGCTCAATCGGCAGCAACACACAAACACTCGTCGATCCTTCCTATACGCCTTATTCAAGGCAGCGCCATCTTTGCTTTTTAATGAGAATGAAAGCGAGGCTGTGAGGGATAGACATGCATCTCTTCAATGGGCTGTAATGTTGCATTCACTTAATGCTTACCTTTTATACTACTTCTGAATCAGTTCGAATGCATTAATATTATGAACATCAGCTATGCTAATTATTTCCCATCTGTCATTCTGCTGTTATCTCGGGACGCTAGTCCCGAGGTAAATAGCGTTCGTCAGCTCCAGTTTGTATCCAGCCTCTCACGGAGACTTCAGATGCCCCAACACCTGTGATGAGACGACTAAACGCCTGTGGAGAGACGACTAAACCCCGGTGGAGAGACGACTAAACGCCTGTGGTGAGACGACTCGACGCCTGTGAAGAGACGACTAAACACCGGCGATATGTTATGCCTAAATTTATACATGATTAACTAACTGTATTTTTCTTTGTACATTTCTGAAATGCACTTTCTGTAAAGCTGCTTTGAGACAATGTGTATTGTGAAAAGCGCTATACAAATAAACTTGAATTGAATTCAATTGAATTAATGGAAAATGGAAATGTTGTTTAAACTTGTGTGACAATTTTTGACAAATAAAATTGTTGTTTAAAAAAAAAAAAAAAGAACTTGAGACCTCTGGCTATTACTGGCAACAAAATGAGATAAAAATTTTGTTTTAGCAGATTTTACTGCTCCTTGGTATTTCCGTAATGTGTGAAGGCGGCGAAGACGACTGGCTTCCTCAGGCACTGTCCTAAGCCAGCTTTGTCGCTTTCTCAGCGGCGGCGGCTTCTCTCAGGATCCAGCGATGCGAAGAGCTTCGCTGAAGAGATGAAAATCAGGGAGACAACCTCCGAGCCCCGATTATACGCTAAGCCACGCCCATTCTGGTGGGCTAAGACGCGTTGAGGGCACGAGCGCCCTTCATTGGACGTGACGTCACGCCGGGCTCAGTGGTAGTGGTAGTTGCCGCAGGGCAGCCAATGAGCACGCTAGACAGCCTGCTCTAGGTCTGCTAGCTGCTGCACTGCGTTGACAATGAATTCAAAATTAAGGATAATTTTTGGCTTCA
>CM070825.1:13554752-13557252 GCA_036326025.1 Chrosomus eos
GGACATTTCAAAAGTCTCATAAATCAAATGGCTTGAAAAACATAAAAAACAATGTTTTATTAAAACAATTTAAATGCAGCATGTCTGTTATATGCCTTTACTTTATTAAAAAAAACGTATTTAAAAAAATACAAGGCTTAAGACATTTATTTCCTTTTTTAATGAAGGCCAAACCCCACTCCCCTCCCTCCCCACTCACAGACACACACACACAGGAGCAGGCAATAGCCCCACTCCCCCTCCCCTCCCCACACTCACAGACACACACACACAGAGAGCAGTCACAGAGACGTAGGTCAGAGAGAAATGACCATATTCAAACCAAAATATCTGACTTCCTCTTGGTTATTGCTAATGACTGTAAATTAGAAAGTTGTCTGGCTGGAGGAGAACTATATAAATTACAGATTTTTGTAACTCTAGATGAAACTAACCCGCCCACTTTTGTCAAAAGGTGGCGCTACTGAGTCCCTGCACCACGCCCATTTCTGAAACTATGCACATGTCACTGGCTAATAAATATGATCTGTCTGTCGAGTTTCATGCAATTTTAAGCAATTTCAGGCATGCTAAGAGTCTCAAAAGCATCCAAAAAGAATATTAAAGTTTGATGGATTGCCACAGCAACAGTTTCAAAGATATCAAGAATCCATTCACAGGTCTTCATCTGCCGTGTATTTACATTATACAGATGAAGTTTGAAGCAAATCGGGTAAAAATAAGAGGGTGATTTCAAAGCATTTTGAAAGTGACACACTTCTGCTGCCAGTTGGTGGCGCTATAACTTTGACTCACAATAGTCACATCCATGTGATCGGGCTCTTACAACGAAAACACTGCTGAAGTTTCATCAAGATTAGTTAATGTATGCCGTAGTTATGACACACTTCCCGTTTCACGTTTCTCGCCATTAATTTCGTTTCCTCGCCAGCCCAAACCGTTCGAGATATCAAAAATCCCTCGCAAACTTTCATCCTCAATGTCTTGACTTCACGCTGACCGAGTTTCGTGCCGTGGTGTTTGAATTCTCTGAGGAGGGTGTTTCACATTCCTTTGCATGCGTTTTCCAAACAAGCCTAAATAGCCGACTTCCTGTTGGGCTGGGGTAAAAAGTTAGAGTGCGAAGTATATATGAAACGATGAGATCTACATGTTGTACCGAGTTTCATATTATTACATGCAAGCGTGTTTGATTTATGGACCATGTTTTCCGACCCCGTTCCAGGGGGCGCTGTCGAGCCCCCTGCCACGCCCGGGTACCATCTTCAGCCCGGCCCTGATGGCCGCGGTTCTGACATGTGTGCAAAGTTTCAGGAGTTTTTGAGCATGTTAAGCCTCCAAAAGTGTCCAAAAGGTAGTAAAAAAAGAATTAGAAGAAGAAGAAGAAGAAGAATTATAAATAATCCTTAGGAAAACAATAGGGCCTTCGCCTTTGGGCTTGGGCCCTAAATATGCTGCGAGCAGCGATTACGGGCCCAAGCCGGTGGCACCGCAACCCTGGTGCACCAGGGTGGCGGTACCGCCGGCTTTGGCCCTTCATCGCTGCTCGCAGCTATATTTTTATTCTTCTTCTTCTTCTTCTAATTATTTTTTTACTACCTTTATATATTATATATATAAAGCCTGGTGGCATCGCCACCCTGGTGCCTTTAGGGTTATTGTGCACGACGTGACACAAAATATCTGCTCGCTATCTGCCGAACGGCTCTGGTTAGTCCCGCTTCAGCCATGATGATGTTGTAGAAATAGTGTGCTCTGGTTGGTCTGGATTATTCGGGAATTTTTATTTTATACAGAAATAAGTTATTTATAATTCAGATGAGAATAAAGTTAGTGTTGATTAAAATGAAGGAAAACAAATATATTGATCTGAAATATAGCACATTCATTTTACATTTATTTAGGTTCAATTACCAAACATACAATCTTAATTTAATTTAAAGCAAACAATACATTTGAAATACATGGGTTGTATGCACATTTTTTTTTTATAAAAAATATATATATATCCAAAAAGACAAGGCTTAAAACTCTTGTCACTGTAACAGACACAATCTCTCTCACACACACAACACACACACACACACACACACAAACACACACACGCACACACACACACACACACACACACACCACACACAACACACCCCACACACACACACACACACACACACACACACACACGTCAAGTCACATTTTAGATGCAATATTGAATAAGCAGAAAAATCGGATTTTCTGCTCTGAAAATATAAATAAGCATACAAATTGAATAAGCACTTTGAATATTCTAAACAGAATAAGCATTAGTCGCTAATGAATAAGTACTAGTACTTAATGGAATAGATACTAATATTAAAAAAAAGTACTAGTAGCATGAAAATAGAGACTAGTATGTTAAAATGATTAAATGTTAAAACGGCTTGCCATATTGGCTCAGAGAGAGAGAGAGAGAAAATGACATTTTAGATAATAGCACCTATTAATAGATACTAGTATTTAT
>CM070825.1:13562252-13627252 GCA_036326025.1 Chrosomus eos
AAAGAATATTAAAGTTTGATGCGTTGTCACGGCAACAGCATCTAAGATATCAACAATCCTTTCACAGGTCTACATCTGGCGTGTGTCTACATTATACACATAAGTTTGAAGCAAATCGGGTAAAGCCTGTTTGATTTATGGACCAAGTTTTCGGACCCCGTTCCAGGGGGCGCTGTCGAGCCCCCCTGCCACGCCCGGGTACCAGCTTCAGCCCGGCCCTGATGGCCGCGGTTTCTGACCCGTGTGCAAAGTTTCAAGAGTTTTTGAGCATGTTAAGGGCTCCAAAAGTGCGCTAAGAATCTCAAAAGTATCCAAAAAGAATATTAAAGTTTGATGCGTTGTCACGGCAACAGCATCTAAGATATCAACAATCCTTTCACAGGTCTACATCTGGCTTGTGTCTACATTATACACATCAAGTTTGAAGCAAATAGGGTCAAGCGTGTTGGATATATGGACCAAATTGTCGGACCCGTTCAAGGGGGCGCTGTCGAGCCCCCCTGCCACGCCCGGGTACCAGCTTCAGCCTGGCCCTGATGGCCGCGGGTTTTGTCCTGTGTGCAAAGTTTCAAGAGTTTTCGAGCACGTTAAGAACCCCAAAAGTGCCCGAAAGCATTAAAAAGCATGAAAAAGCTTAAAAAAAGGAATATTAATGTTTGATGCATTGCCATGGCAACAGTGTCTAAGATATCAATAATCCTTTCACAGGTCTACATCTGGCATGTGTCTACATTATGCACATGAAGTTTGAAGCAAATCGGGTAAAAATAAGAGGGTGATTTAAAAGCATTTTGGAAGTGACACACTTCCTGCTGCCAGTTGGTGGCGCTATAACTTTGACTCACAATAGTCACATCCATGTGATCGGGCTCTTACAACGAACACACTGCTGAAGTTTCATCAAGATTAGTTAATGTATGCAGTAGTTATAACACACTTCCTGTTTCACGTTTCTCGCCATAATTTCGTTTCCTCGCCACGGCCAAACCGTTCGAGATATCAAAAATCCCCTGGCAATTTTTCATCCTCAGTGTCTTGACTTCACGCTGACCGAGTTTCGTGCCGTGTGTTTGAATTCTCTAGGAGGAGTGTTTCACATTCCTTTGCATGCGTTTTCCAAACAAGCCTAAATAGCCGACTTCCTGTTGGGCTGGGGTAAAAAGTTAGAGTGCGAAGTATATATGAAACGATGAGATCTACATGTGTACCGAGTTTCATATTATTACATGCAAGCGTGTTTGATTTATGGACCATGTTTTCGGACCCCGTTCCAGGGGGCGCTGTCGAGCCCCCCTGCCACGCCCGGGTACCATCTTCAGCCCGGCCCTGATGGCCGCGGGTTCTGACATGTGTGCAAAGTTTCAGGAGTTTTTGAGCATGTTAAGGCCTCCAAAAGTGTCCAAAAGGTAGAAGAAAAATAATAATAATAAATATAGCTGCGAGCAGCGATGACGGGCCCAAGCCGGTGGCACCGCAACCCTGGTGCACCAGGGTGGCGGTACCGCCGGCTTTGGCCCTTCATCGCTGCTCGCAGCTATATTTATATATATATATATATATATATATATATATATATATATATATATATATATATATATAAAGCCGGTGGCACCGCCACCCTGGTGCCATTAGGGTTATTGTGCACGACGTGACACAAAATATCTGCTCGCTATCTGACGAACGGCTCTGGTATTTCCGCTTCAGCACTGATGATGTTGTAGAAATAGTGTGCTCCGGTTGGTCTGGATTATTCGGGATTTTTTATTTTATACAGAAATAAGTTATTTATAATTCAGATGAGAATAAAGTTAGTGTTGATTAAAATGAAGGAAAACAAATATATTGATCTGAAATATAGCACATTAATTTTACATTTATTTAGGTTCAATTACCAAACATACAATCTTAATTTAATTTAAAGCAAACAATACATTTGAAATACATGGGTTGTATGCACATTTTTTTTAATAAAAAAAAAATATATATATCCAAAACGACAAGGCTTAAAAACTCTTGTCACTGTAACACACACAATCTCTCTCTCTCTCTCTCTCTCTCTCTCTCTCTCTCTCTCTCTCTCTCTCTCTCTCTCTCTCTCTCTCTCTCTCTCTCTCTCTCTCTCTCTCTCTCTCTCTCTCTCTCTCTCCCTCTCTCTCTCCCTCTCTCTCTCCCTCTCTCTCTCTCTCTCTCTCTCACACACACACACACACACACACACACACACACACACACACACAACACACACACACACACACACACACACACACACACACACACACACACACACACACACACACACACACACACACGTCAAGTCACTTACATTTTAGATGCAATATTGAATAAGCAGAAAAATCGGATTTTCTGCTCTGAAAATATAAATAAGCATAAAAATTGAATAAGCACTTTGAATATTCTAAACAGAATAAGCAGTAGTCGCTAATGAATAAGTACTAGTACTTAATGGAATAGATACTAGTATCTAAAAAATAAGTACTAGTAGCATGAAAATAGTGACTAGTAGGTTAAAATGATTAAATGTTAAAACGGCTTGCCATATTGGCTCAGAGAGAGAGAGAAAGAAAATGACATTTTAGATACTAGTAGCTATTAATAGATACTAGTATTTATTCAATAAATACTAGTACTAAGTCATTAGATACTAGTACCTATTAAAGGGTACATATCATGCTTTTAAATCTTTCCTTTTTACATATAAATCATATATTTGTGGTCTATATAAAGCAGAACTGCAATGCTTGGGTCTGAATTCCTCATTATTATAGCTCCACAGGCCACTTTTCTACCGCTTTTCTGATGTGCGTCTGAGATCAACTCGTTTTGGTGCGGTCTCTTTAAATCCAAATGCGACACTTCATACCCCGCCCCCTCTCCAGCTCGCAGAGGTGACACTCGGTTCAGCTCCACCCCGTTCGGCAATTTTTGTAGTTTTATAGAGATGCGATTATCTAGCCTAGCTGAACAGAAACTTTTTATTCACATGTTATTAACAAAATGTCAACAACGGAAGACTTGTCCATCAAGCCTTACATGTTCGAGCCAGAGTCGGAGCGAGATGAAAATAAAGACGACGAACCTGCAGAACAACGTCTTCATATGGATGTATCGCAATGGTGTGTTACTGTATTTACAGTAAGTTCTGCATCCATGCCCACTACTACAATACTGCATGATTTACAACGACTATTTAATACTCACAAAACAAAATATAAGTTATATTATAAACAATTAAAGAAAAGTCGATTATTTCTCTTAAAACAAGCACACTAACAAGACAACTGCTAAACCATGACCACCGAGTGTTTTAAGAAGAGTAGTAAGTTACGTTATTTACAGCTTACCGAAGTGCTTTGTTCGTCGTCTCCACAGATAGAAGGAACTGACCCCTCAATCAGACGAAGTCTATCGGCAAATCCTTCTTTATACTGGCGGAGGTTGCTGAAGTGACGTTGGTTATCCATGAAGTGCTTCGCGCACACAAACATGACTTTACTCACAGATGTGGGTACATTTCCGTGAAAAATAAAACTCAAACAGGCACTTCGAAGAGGTTCTGATGCTGGCAGACGGTGTAATGAAGCATGTGGGTTGCTACATCCAACAACCGAACATGTTGACGTAACTTACCCTCTCGTAACTTCTGCATACTTGGACTACAAAATTGCAGCGAGAAATAAAAATGGCGGATTGCTCAAAGTGTTTGGCCGGAAGTCGATGTCCTTATTTGGCAGTTCCGCTGCAAATACTTTGACGTAATAGTTCACAAAACGTCATAGATTATAGAAAAATCTAAACCGGTTGAAAAATGTGACCAAAACGGAATATAAAGATATCAACGAAGTTCCCGAAGAGACCGATTTCAACTTTTCTGTACTTATAAACACTCCAAATATACAACAAAAGGCATTTAAGGGCTAAAAAAGTAGATTTAGCATGATATGTCCCCTTTAAATAGATACCAGTACTTATTCATTAGCTACTAATACGTATTCAAAAGAATATCCAAAGAATAAGCACTAGTATCTAAAGAATAAGCACTAGTCGATAATGAATAAGTACTAGTACTTAATGGAATAGATAGTAGTATCTAAAAAATAAGAACTAGTAGCATGAAAATAGAGACTAGTAGACTAAAATGATTAAATGTTAGAATGGCTTGCCATATTGGCTCAGAGAGAGAGGGAGAGAAAATGACCATATTCAAACCAAAATATCTAACTTCCTCTTGGTCTGAGCTAATGACAGTTAATTAGAAAGTTGTCCGGCTTGATCTGAACTATATGCATACCTGTGTCTTTCGAGTTTCATGCAATTTCAAGCATGCTAAGAGTCTCAAAAGCATCAAACAAGAATATTAAAGTTTGATGTGTTGCCACGGCAACAGTATCTAAGATATCAATAATCCTTTCACAGGTCTACATCTGCCGTGTGTTTACATTATACACATAAAGTTTGAAGCAAATTGGGTAAAAATAAGAGGGTGATTTCAAAGCATTTAGGAAGTGACACACTTCCTGCTGCCAGTTGGTGGCGCTATAACTTTGACTCACAATAGTCGCATCCATGTGATCGGGCTCTTACAGCGAACACACTGCTGAAGTTTCTTCAAGATCAGTTAATGTATGCAGAAGTTATAACACACTTCCTGTTTTCATTATTCGCCATAAATTCGTTTCCCTGCCACGGCCAAACCGTTCGAGATATCAAAAATCCCCTGGCAATTTTTCATCCTCAATGTCTTGACTTCGTGCACACCGAGTTTCGTGGCGATTGGTTGAATTCTCTAGGATTAGTATATCGAATTCCAGGGGCATACGCTTCCAAACAAACGATAATAGCCGACTTCCTGTTGGGCTGGGGTAAAAAGTAAAAGTACAAAGGATATATGAACCGATGAGATCTATATGTGTAGCGAGTTTCATATTATTACATGCAAGCGTGTTTGATTTATGGACCAAGTTTTCGGACCCCGTTCCAGGGGCGCTGTCGAGCCCCCCTGCCACGCCCGGATACCAGCTTCAGCACGGCCCTGATGGCCACGTGTTCTGACCCGTGTGCAAAGTTTCAAGAGTTTTTGAGCACGTTAAGGGCCCCAAAAGTGCGCTGAGAGTCTCAAAAGCATCCAAAAATAATATTAAAGTTTGATGCGTTGTCACGGCAACAGTATCTAAGATATCAATAATCCTTTCTCAGGTCTACATCTGCCGTGTGTTTACATTATACACATAAAGTTTGAAGCAAATCGGGTAAAAATAAGAGGGTGATTTCAAAGCATTTAGGAAGTGACACACTTCCTGCTGCCAGTTGGTGGCGCTATAACTTTGACTCACAATAGTCGCATCCATGTGATCGGGCTCTTACAGCGAACACACTGCTGAAGTTTCATCAAGATCAGTTAATGTATGCTGAAGTTATAACACACTTCCTGTTTTCATTATTCGCCATAAATTCGTTTCCTCGCCACGGCCAAACCGTTCGAGATATCAAAAATCCCCTGGCAATTTTTCATCCTCAATGTCTTGGCTTCGTGCACACCGAGTTTCGTGGCGATTGGTTGAATTCTCTAGGATTAGTATATCGAATTCCAGGGGCATACGCTTCCAAACAAACGATAATAGCCGACTTCCTGTTGGGCTGGGGTAAAAAGTAAAAGTACAAAGGATATATGAACCGATGAGATCTATATGTGTAGCGAGTTTCATATTATTACATGCAAGCGTGTTTGATTTATGGACCAAGTTTTCGGACCCCGTTCCAGGGGGCGCTGTCGAGCCACCCTGCCACGCCCGGGTACCAGCTTCAGCCCGGCCCTGATGGCCGCGGTTTCTGACCTGTGTGCAAAGTTTCAAGAGTTTTTGAGCACGTTAAGGGCCCCAAAAGTGCGCTAAGAATCTCAAAAGTATCCAAAAAGAATATTAAAGTTTGATGCGTTGTCACGGCAACAGCATCTAAGATATCAACAATCCTTTCACAGGTCTACATCTGGCATGTGTCTACATTATACACATCAAGTTTGAAGCAAATCGGGTAAAGCCTGTTTGATTTATGGACCAAGTTTTTGGACCCCGTTCCAGGGGGCGCTGTCGAGCCCCCCTGCCACGCCCGGGTACCAGCTTCAGCCCGGCCCTGATGGCCGCGGTTTCTGACCCGTGTGCAAAGTTTCAAGAGTTTTTGAGCATGTTAAGAACCCCAAAAGTGCCCGAAAGCTTAAAAAAGCATGAAAAAGCTTAAAAAAAGGAATATTAATGTTTGATGCATTGCCATGGCAACAGTGTCTAAGATATCAATAATCCTTTCACAGGTCTACATCTGGCATGTGTCTACATTATGCACATGAAGTTTGAAGCAAATCGGGTAAAAATAAGAGGTTGATTTAAAAGCATTTTGGAAGTGACACACTTCCTGCTGCCAGTTGGTGGCGCTATAACTTTGACTCACAATAGTCACATCCATGTGATCGGGCTCTTACAGCGAACACACTGCTGAAGTTTCATCAAGATCAGTTAATGTATGCAGTAGTTATAACACACTTCCTGTTTCACGTTTCTCGCCACAATTTCGTTTCCTCGCCACGGCCAAACCGTTCGAGATATCAAAAATCCCCTGGCAATTTTTCATCCTCAGTGTCTTGACTTCATGCACACCGAGTTTCGTGCCGTGTGTTTGAATTCTCTAGGAGGAGTGTTTCACATTCCATTGCATGCGTTTTCCAAACAACCCTTAATAGCCGACTTCCTGTTGGGCTGGGGTAAAAAGTTAGAGTGCGAAGTATATATGAAACGATGAGATCTACATGTGTACCGAGTTTCATATTATTACATGCAAGCGTGTTTGATTTATGGACCATGTTTTCGGACCCCATTCCAGGGGGCGCTGTCGAGCCCCCCTGCCACGCCCGGGTACCATCTTCAGCCCGGCCCTGATGGCCGCGGGTTCTGACATGTGTGCAAAGTTTCAGGAGTTTTTGAGCATGTTAAGGCCTCCAAAAGTGTCCAAAAGGTAGAAGAAAAATAATAATAATAATAATAATAATAATAATAAATATAGCTGCGAGCAGCGATTACGGGCCCAAGCCGGTGGCACCGCAACCCTGGTGCACCAGGGTGGCGGTACCGCCGGCTTTGGCCCTTCATCGCTGCTCGCAGCTATATTTATTTATTTATTTATATATATATATATATATATATATATATATATATATATATATTATATATATATAATATATATATATATATATATATATATAAAGCCGGTGGCATCGCCACCCTGGTGCCTTTAGGGTTATTGTGCACGACGTGACACAAAATATCTGCTCGCTATCTGCCGAACGGCTCTGGTAGTCCCGCTTCAGCACTGATGATGTTGTAGAAATAGTGTGCTCTGGTTGGTCTGGATTATTCGGGATTTTTATTTTATACAGAAATAAGTTATAATTCAGATGAGAATAAAGTTAGTGTTGATTAAAATGAAGGAAAACAAATATATTGATCTGAAATATAGCATATTCATTTTACATTTATTTAGGTTCAATTACCAAACATACAATCTTAATTTAATTTAAAGCAAACTATACATTAAAAATACATGGGTTGTATGCACATTTTTTTTTAATAAAAAATATATATATATCCAAAAAGACAAGGCTTAAAATCTCTTGTCACTGTAACAGACACAATCTCTCTCTCTCTCACACACACACACACACACACACACACACACACACACACACACACACACACACAACACACACACACACACACACACACACACACACACACACACACACACACACACACACACAAGTCAAGTCACATTTTAGATGCAATATTGAATAAGCAGAAAAATCGGATTTTCTGCTCTGAAAATATAAATAAGCATACAAATTGAATAAGCACTTTGAATATTCTAAACAGAATAAGCATTAGTCGCTAATGAATAAGTACTAGTACTTAATGGAATAGATACTAATATCTAAAAAATAAGTACTAGTAGCATGAAAATAGAGACTAGTATGTTAAAATGATTAAATGTTAAAACGGCTTGCCATATTGGCTCAGAGAGAGAGAGAGAGAGAAAATGACATTTTAGATAATAGTACCTATTAATAGATACTAGTATTTATTCAATAAATACTAGTTCTAAGTCATTACATACTAGTACCTATTAAATAGATACCAGTACTTATTCATTAGCTACTAATACGTATTCAAAAGAATATCTAAAGAATAAGCACTACTATCTAAAGAATAGGCACTAGTACTAAAGAATAAGCACTAGTCGCTAATGAATAAGTACTATTACTTAATGGAATAGATACTAGTATCTAAAAAAAAAGTACTAGTAGCATGAAAAAAGAGACTAGTAGGTTAAAATGATTAAATGTTAAAACGGCTTGCCATATTGACTCAGAGCATCAAAAGCATCAAACAAGAATATTAAAGTTTGATGCGTTGCCACAGCAACAGTTTCAAAGATATCAAGAATACCTTCACAGGTCTTCATCTGCAGTGTATTTACATTATACAGATGAAGTTTGAAGCAAATCGGGTAAAAATAAGAGGGTGATTTCAAAGCCTTTAGGAAGTGACACACTTCCTGCTGCCAGTTGGTGGCGCTATAACTTTGACTCACAATAGTCACATCCATGTGATCGGGCTCTTACAGCGAACACACTGCTGAAGTTTCATCAAGATCAGTTAATGTATGCAGAAGTTATAACACACTTCCTGTTTCCATTATTCGCCATAAATTCGTTTCCTCGCCACGGCCAAACCGTTCGAGATATCAAAAATCCCCTGGCAATTTTTCATCCTCAATGTCTTGACTTCATGCTGACTGAGTTTCGTGGCGATTGGTTGAATTCTCTAGGAGTAGTATATCGAATTCCAGGGGCATACACTTTCAAACAAACCATAATAGCCGACTTCCTGTTGGGCTGGGGTAAAAAGTAAAAGTACAAAGGATATATGAATCGATGAGATCTATATGTGTACCAAGTTTCATATTATTACATGCAAGCGTGTTTGATTTATGGACCAAGTTTTCGGACCCCGTTCCAGGGGGCGCTGTCGAGCCCCCCTGCCACGCCCGGGTACCAGCTTCAGCCCGGCCCTGATGACCGCGGTTTCTGACCCGTGTGCAAAGTTTCAAGAGTTTTTGAGCATGTTAAGGGCCCCAAAAGTGTGCTAAGAATCTCAAAAGTATCCAAAAAGAATATTAAAGTTTGATGCGTTGTCACGGCAACAGCATCTAAGATATCAACAATCCTTTCACAGGTCTACATCTGGCATGTGTCTACATTATACACATCAAGTTTGAAGCAAATCGGGTAAAGCCTGTTTGATCTATGGACCAAGTTTTCGGACCCCGTTCCAGGGGGCGCTGTCGAGCCCCCCTGCCACGCCCGGGTACCAGCTTCAGCCCGGCCCTGATGGCCGCGGTTTCTGACCCGTGTGCAAAGTTTCAAGAGTTTTTGAGCATGTTAAGGGCCCCAAAAGTGCGCTAAGAATCTCAAAAGTATCCAAAAAGAATATTAAAGTTTGATGCGTTGTCACGGCAACAGCATCTAAGATATCAACAATCCTTTCACAGGTCTACATCTGGCTTGTGTCTACATTATACACATCAAGTTTGAAGCAAATCGGGTAAAGCGTGTTGGATATATGGACCAAATTGTCGGACCCGTTCAAGGGGGCGCTGTCGAGCCCCCCTGCCACGCCCGGGTACCAGCTTCAGCCTGGCCCTGATGGCCGCGGGTTTTGTCCTGTGTGCAAAGTTTCAAGAGTTTTCGAGCACGTTAAGAACCCCAAAAGTGCCCGGAAGCATAAAAAAGCATGAAAAAGCTTAAAAAAGGAATATTAATGTTTGATGCATTGCCATGGCAACAGTTTCTAAGATATCAATAATCCTTTCACAGGTCTACATCTGGCGTGTGTCTACATTATGCACATGAAGTTTGAAGCAAATCGGGTAAAAATAAGAGGGTGATTTCAAAGCATTTTGAAAGTGACACACTTCCTGCTGCCAGTTGGTGGCGCTATAACTTTGACTCACAATAGTCACATCCATGTGATCGGGCTCTTACAACGAACACACTGCTGAAGTTTCATCAAGATTAGTTAATGTATGCAGTAGTTATAACACACTTCCTGTTTCACGTTTCTCGCCATAATTTCGTTTCCTCGCCACGCGCAAACCGTTCGAGATATCAAAAATCCCCTGGCAATTTTTCATCCTCAGTGTCTTGACTTCACGCTGACCGAGTTTCGTGCCGTGTGTTTGAATTCTCTAGGAGGAGTGTTTCACATTCCTTTGCATGCGTTTTCCAAACAAGCCTAAATAGCCGACTTCCTGTTGGGCTGGGGTAAAAAGTTAGAGTGCGAAGTATATATGAAACGATGAGATCTACATGTGTACCGAGTTTCATATTATTACATGCAAGCGTGTTTGATTTATGGACCATGTTTTCGGACCCCGTTCCAGGGGGCGCTGTCGAGCCCCCTGCCACGCCCGGGTACCATCTTCAGCCCGGCCCTGATGGCCGCGGGTTCTGACATGTGTGCAAAGTTTCAGGAGTTTTTGAGCATGTTAAGGCCTCCAAAAGTGTCCAAAAGGTAGAAGAAAAATAATAATAATAAATAATCCTTAGGAAAACAATAGGGCCTTCGCCCTTTGGGCTTGGGCCCTAATAATAATAATAATAATAATAAATAATCCTTAGGAAAACAATAGGGCCTTCGCCCTTTGGGCTTGGGCCCTAATAAATAATCCTTAGGAAAACAATAGGGCCTTCGCCCTTTGGGCTTGGGCCCTAATAATCCTTAGGAAAACAATAGGGCCTTCGCCCTTAGGGCTTGGGCCCTAAAAAAGATTTGAAACGAATGGGGGGGGGATACATTTTACAGAAAAGTGTCAATTGAACAAAATGCCTTTGAGGGGGGAAATTACGTCTCTTCACGTCATGCCTACCGAGTCTGAGCTTCTGTTCTTGACCCGGTGTCTGTTCCAGCCCATAACTCCATAGCTGGGGCCTATACCATGAAGCCGGTTTAGGTGGCTAGCCAGCTATGTTTCAGCTTAGTTTCCGCCAACCCTGGGTTTTAGGTACTATGAAAGTAGCTCGGCTTTAATCGGTGTTCGTTGCCATGGTATCTTGCGTTGCACGGCTAACCTGCTCCGGGGCAGGTTAAAGGTGCCCTAGAATGTGAAATTGAATTTATGTTGGCATAGTTAAATAACAAGAGTTCAGTACATGGACATGACATACAGTGAGTCTCAAACACCATTGTTTTTTCCTTCTTATTTAAATCTCGTTTTTAAAAAACACCCCTGAAAAACAGGCGAATCTCCACATAATACCGACAGTGACGCAACTGTCGGGGATCACGCCTCCAAAGATTTGCATAAGCCAGCCCATGTTCAATGCCAGGCGGAACTGCGCAGCCGAGTCATCGGGACAAGCGAGGATCAGAGAGAAAATGGCAGATCATGGAAATAAATGCTATGTTACAGGCTGTGCAGGGAATGTGAGGACTTTTCATACCCTTCCCACAGAAAAGAAATGTCAACAGGCGTGGATGATGTTTATATATAATCGGATACCGCAACAGTTTAATTCGTTGTTGTTAGTTGTTAGTTTGCTCTGCCCATTTCACCACGGACTTATTTTCGAACCACGGACAATATCAAGCTTCTCTCAGCGTCTCAAACTGAAGAAGGGGGTAATTCCAACTATATTCCCGCAACCGGTAAGTAGTGATTTTATTAAAGATAATTTACACTGTGTTAGACCCAGCGCAATAGCAAACTCCCAAGTAACTAGCCTAGCTGCTACATAACCAACGTTAAATAGGCTAATTCTCAGTGAATAAACTATACAGAAAGTGGTCAAAGAACAATCCACACAGCGCAAGTTTATCTCTCTTGCCAAACTCGTTATGAAATCTGACGCTGTTACACTGCCAACGAAGCTCTTACTGTATGTACATCGTTTGCATTGGTGAAAGCATGAGAGAGAGAAACTGCGTTGTCTCGCGATCAACAAACTGTCATCTGCTTGCTCAATGTACATCAAAGCAACATTTTATGTGATGGAAATAGATTTGAATACTTTAAAAACATCTCACGATTCGTTAATCACGATAGCTGTAATAGTTAAAACGTATATAAAAGCTGTAGTGAAAGTATTCGAGAGAGTTTCACATGTCATATTTCATATGCAAGCATGTCAGCCAATCACAGCAGTGGCCGGTTCTCACAGCAGACACGCCCCTTCAAACAGAGTGTTCAAATCAGAGACTAAAATCAGGCTAGGAAAAATGCCTTTTATTTCTAAATTATGACTATTTTTGATCTAAAAAACATACTAACATTATAAGGGCAACCCAGGAAACATTATAAAATAATTTAAAAAACCATTCTAGGGCACCTTTAAGTTCTGGATTTGAGATCTCAGACTGAAGTTTGACCAATCAGCTGTGAGCAAAGAAAAATATAGGTGACGTAACTAATTCCCAGTGTTGGTTGCAATTGCTTTACATTTTCTTTCAAATCCTGTGGACATCTCAGCGCAAATTGTTAGACGAGCACATCGTAGAGAAAGAGTTTTTGCCGGACAAAATCCCCTTGCCTTTCCTGATAGTTACTTATATGAAAGATACAGATTTTCTGCGGAAGGAATATCTTATCTTTGCGAACTTCTTGAGCCGCACATAAATAATTTAACACATCGAATTCATGCACTTACTGTACCATAAATGGTATTGCATTGCGTTTTTTTGCAAGTGTAGCCTACATACTTGCACGATCGGTGATGCACAGAATCTAGGGGAAAACACGGTTTGTCGAACCATTCGCAATGTGGTCCTCGCTCTGCAGGAGTACATTAATAGTTTAATAGTGTTCATTTATTGACCATGTCCATAACAGGGTTTTTATAAAATTGCCGGTTAAATATATTGATAGGGTGACATCACGTTTTTTTTTCTTTCAAAAAGCAAATTTCACAAATGTACTATACAATACTGTACATGTTCAGCATTATTTTAAATCTTTTTTTTATTATTATTCGGTTAATCTTATGATAGGATTCCCTATAGAGTCATTGGAGCAATAGCCTGCACACATGTTGCAATCTCCACTTCTCTAGGAGAACATGAGGCAGATTATGTTAATAGAAAGTCCTTTCACAGCCTTAATGTTCAGGTAGAGATTATGTGAACATGTGAAATTATTATTTTCTGTGAGATGAATGTTTAAATTAATAGCAAAATTAACAGATAACAATCAACTTTCCGTGAGTATGTTGTGTCAGCGCTTTGAGGAAAGCTAGTTACATTTGGTACAGTACAAAACACTGTTAATTTGAATTGGGACAGCAAAACCTACACAATAACCCCCTATCATGACCCTCATGTGTCAGTAAAACCATAGTAAAAGTTAGAGATGACCTTTGGCATCCTAAAGGCACGTTTCAACTGTCTTCGGCGCTTAAGAGTCACCAGAGTGGGCATCACAGATAGTGTCTGCATGTGCCATTCTGCACAATATAGCCACCAGAAAGGAGCCAGAACCACCAAGAAGCTTCTCCCCGATGAAACTGACCCGAACACACTTGACCACCCAGCTGGTGCAAATGTAGTTGCAATCACCATACAATATTACACTTAATAAAAGCACATTGAAACTGCAGATAGGTCTCAAACTGTTTTATTGGTTTTGTGGGATGGGGGGGGGGGGGGGGGGGGGGGGGGTAAGCAATAGAAAGTTGCATTAATAAATATTCATGCTAAAGTGTTACTTGGTTAAATAAGTTCACATACTGAGATCAGTTTAATCTATAGCTGTTGCATTTATTTTTTAAATGTGGAGCCTCCTCAACGCTCCTTTAGTGTGCAGTCTAGCTCTATAGGCTCCTTTAGTGTGCAGTCTAGCTCTATAGGCTCCTTTAGTGTGCAGTCTAGCTCTATAGGCTCCTTTAGTGTGCAGTCTAGCTCTATAGGCTCCTTTAGTGTGCAGTCTAGCTCTATAGGCTCCTTTAGTGTGCAGTCTAGCTCTATAGGCTCCTTTAGTGTGCAGTCTAGCTCTATAGGCTCCTTTAGTGCGCAGTCTAGCTCTATAGGCTCCTTTAGTGTGCAGTCTAGCTCTATAGGCTCCTTTTGTGTGCAGTCTAGCTCCATAGGCTCCTTTAGTGTGCAGTCTAGCTCTATAGGCTCCTTTAGTGTACAGTCTAGCTCCATAGGTTCCTTTTGTAAAGGGCCCTGACTGAGTCTGTTTCCACCTGAAACATAATTCCACCACAAACATGATCATTACAAGTTTTGGGGAGGCTAATCAACTCACAAAAAGTTCCTTGACAAACACCTGTAATGTCAAGGGTTTTAAATCCTTACCTTGTTCACATTTCTTTTGAAGCCTGTTGAGGTAGAGGCTTCAGTTTCTGGGACAGGTTGTGAAAAATCCTACAATAAAAGAGATGTGTAACTTGGGCCAGTCCCTGTTTTATGCCACACATTCAAATGTTTACCTTAATAAAAAGCCCAGTGCATTCACCTCAGCAACTGTCCCAGAACACAGACAGAGTGTCTTCATCATTTCCTCCTCCCTGATAAATAAAAGTAGGCCAATATGTTTCTGGTGTTCTGTCTGCTGCATACTGACCTCTGTGTGGGAGACTGTGTGTGTGTGCTGGCTTCAACAGGGACACTGCATTTCCCTGTACTGCAGAACATACATTCAGCCATATTTAAAACTTAAAATATTAATGTATCGCACACGTACCCAGTGTTACTTGCTTAGAGGAGCCAGCACCAGGGTCAAATTGTACAGCAACTATAATCCCATCCATAATCGTCCGTCCCTTATTCCTATCAGAGCCAACTCAGTGTATTCTGGAGGAGTGACCCTCCACTTGTTTTCTGGTTTTCACTCTTTTTTCTGTTTGCCTCAAACAAGTGTTAATAAAAAAATAATAAAAGGTTGTGTGTAAATACTTACTAGGCTACTTTGAATTATATTTTTATATTTTGTCTTTATCAGCTGCCAATAACGTTTGGAGTTGCATCTAAAAATCAATGAATATTAATATTTATTAGTATATACATGCACATTTTTGGGTAACACTTTATTTGAAGGGGTGTGCATAAGACTGACATGACACTGTCATAAACATTACATAACACCTGTCATGAACATGAAGGAGTCTTTATGAATGTTTATGACTGTTGTTATTAAGTGTCATTCGGTAAATTATGACACTTTTAATGTAAAGTTGACATTGTTTAAAATGTCTTTGTTATGACAACTTGACATTAACAAAGACAAAAATGTCTTTGTTATGACAACTTGACATTACCCAAGACAAAAATGTCTTGATTATGACAACTTGACATTTGTTATGACAACTTGATATTAACCAAGAAATCATAACCTGTCAACCTGTCACAAATATGTCATAACAGGTCTAATTATTAAACTTCAAGCATTTTGCAGTGTAATAACCCTTAATGACATCTTTATAACTAGTACAATGTGTTCCACTTTACTTGAGGACAAGTAAAATATTCATGACACAGTTATAATGGTGTCATGATGGCCAAAGTTGTGACAGGTTGACAGGTTATGATTTCTCGGTTAATGTCAAGTTGTCATAACAAAGACATTTCTGTCTTTGTTAATGTCAAGTTGTCATAATCAAGACATTTTTGTCTTGGGTAATGTCAAGTTGTCATAACAAAGACATTTTAAACAATGTCAACTTTGCATTGAAAGTGTCATAATTTACCGAATGACACTTAATGACAACAGTCATAAACATTCATAAAGACTCCTTCATGTTTATGACAGGTGTTATGTCATGTTTATGACAGTGTCATGTCAGTCTTATGCACACCCCTTCAAATAAAGTGTTACCCATTTTTTTTATATATTATAAAAATATAGGCTGTATTTCACATACACACATACATTCATAGCCTAGTGGTGCTCAGAATTAATGGCACCCTTGGTAATTATGATCAAAAATGGCTGTAAAAAATAAATCTTCATCGTTTATCCTTTTGATCTTTCATTAAAAAAATTGGCAAAAATCTAACCTTTCATTGAAGTAAAAGAATTGAAAATGGGGGGGGGGGGGGGGAAATCACATTATAAAAAATATTTTTCTCCAAAACACGTTGGCCACAATTATTCATACCCCTAGAATTTTTTATGAATAATTTATCTATGAAGTATATTCCCATTAATCTTTACCTTTTTTAGCACACCAGGGTGACTAGGAACATGAAATTGTCCAGCTATGACTTCTTGTGTCACAGGAGTTTAAATATGAGGAAGCACAAAGGCCAAATTCCCTTAATCATTCATCACAATGAGTAAAACCACAGACCATGGTTCTGATGTGCATCTAAAGATTGTTGAGCATCACAAAATAGAAAGTGGATGTAAGAAAATATCAAAAGAATTAAAGATCCCCATTTCCACCATCAGGGCAATAATTAAGAAGTTTCAATCATCTAAAGTTGTTACGATTCTGCCAGGAAGAGGACGTGTGTCTATATTTTCTTAATGGACGGTGAGGAGGAAAGTTTGAGTGGCCAAATACTCTTCAAGGATCACAGATGGAGAATTGCAGAGATTAGTTGAGTTTTGGGGTCAGAAAGCCTATTAAAAAAAATCAAACAACCCCTACATCACCACTTGTTGTTTGGGAGGGTTTTAAGAAAAATCCTCCTCGCTCCTCCAAAAACAAACTCCAGCATATTCAGGTGTCAGACACGACTGGATCTTCAAACGGCACAGGCTTCTGTGGTCAGATTAAACTAAAAAAAGAGCTTTTTGACAGCAAACACACTAGATGGGTTTGGTGCACACAAGGATAAAAAGTATACCATGTGTACAATTTAATATACGGTTGGATCTTTAATGTTGTGGGCATATTTTTCTGCTGGAGGTCCTGGACTTCTTATTCAGATACATGACATCATGGATTCTATCAAATATCAACAGATAAAAAATCAAAACCTGACGCCTTCTGCTAGAAATCTTATAACGGTCCGTGTTTGGATCTTCCATCAGGACAACTATCCAAAACAAACATCAAAATCAACACAAAAATGTGTTAGGGAGCACAAAATGAAGCTTCTGCCATGACCGTCCCAGTTTCCTGACCTGAACCATATAGAAAATGAGTGGCTGAACTGAAGAGAAGAAGCACCAATATGGATCTGGGAATCTGCAGGATCTGGAGAGACTCTGTATGGAGGAATGGTCTCTGATCTCTTGTCAGTTGTTCTCCAAACTCATCAGGCATTATAGGAGAAAACTCAGAGCTGTTATCTTGGCAAAAGGAGATTGCAAAAAGGTATTTAATAAAAGGGTATGAGTAATTGTGGCCAGCGTGTTTTGGAGAAAAATATTTTTTATAATGTGATCTCCCCCCCCCCCCCCCCCCATTTTCAATTCTTTTACTTCAATGAAAGGTTAGATTTTTGCCAATTTTTTTAATGAAAGATCAAAAGGATAAACGATGAAGATTTATTTTTTACAGCCATTTTTGATCATAATTACCAGGGGTGCCATTAATTCTGAGCACCACTGTATATATATATCATTTTACATGAATAAAGAATGTATTTATTTAGCTTACACATTAACACAAATTACACAATCAGCAATCTTTCTCCAACAGTCTTCTCTTGCTTTGGCAGCAGAGACCGTATTGTTTCGAACGCGATTGGTTGTTCGGTGCCAACGTCACTTTGGTATGTGCACGCGCTCGTGGAGTAATCATAGCTTAAGATCAAAGCCTGAGTTGACAGAGAAAGTTGATGAGCTGCGTCATGGTACCAATAAAGCCTAATTGCATCGGTTTGGTTTTGTCAACTCAAAACTAATCCCTTAACTCCGAGTTTGTTCAGCTACCTTCATGGTACAGGCCCTGGAGTTATGTTTTGGTTTGGTTTTGCCGGGCGTCAGGAGCCGCCCTTAGAGGGGGGGATCTTTCACGATTTGGTCTTGTCTCTGTCACGTTTTGGTGTGTTCATGTCATGTTCCATGTCTGTCATGTGATTCCCTGTTTGTCATGTGATCCTGCCATGTGTCTTGTCATTGGTTAATCGTCTGTTCATTGTTCACAAGTGTCCCTTGTCTTGTCATTAGTCTGTGTATTTAAGCCCTCATGTTTGCCATGTGTCCTGGGGCCCGTTCTTCATACGTTGCTTAAAACAGCCGAGATCAAACGAGACATCCAAGATAATATTATCGTGCTTATCATGATCCGGCTAATTGGGTTCTTTGAACACCCCTGCCGGTTATGATTAGTATAGCTGGATTGATTATCTGAGATAATTGCGCGTTCATGTGCTGGGTTAAAAGGGGATATGTATCGATAGTAGAAACATTGATCAGCAACGCTGCTATTGGCTGCTCACCGTGGCCAATGAGCGCGCTTAGTTTTTTTCTCCACAGAAGAGCAAGAGTTATTGCTTGAAGGATATGCTGAATTTGAAAACTTAATTAAAACGTCAGGGAACACCTTAAAGTGTGCAAAAGCCAGGAGAGAGGGCTGGCAACAAGTAGCAGACAAATTAAGTTTGTAGTTAGATGTTTTTATCACTTATTACAGTATATATTTTTATATTTTAATAATTTCTAAATAATTAATAACTTTGTTCATTGTAATGTCAAAGTCACCACCCACTACTAGAACATAGGAACAAGTAAAAGTGAAGTACTAGAATATTCTACATAATAGTAATTTGAACTACTTATACTAATCTCTTTTAAAAGGCACTGTTAATAAATGTTTGCCTGTTTATAAAAGCAACCAAGAAAAAGGCTGAGAAATAAAAAGAAAAGAAAAACAAACAGGTGGTGGTCTTGCACCCCCACATTATACCCAGGCAGAAGAGCTGGCCCTTGGGTTAAATGTGAACCTTGTAGAGGGCATCCCTGGGTTCAGCTCTTCCTCAGACACACAGCCAGGAGCAGCAACACCTTCACTGCTGGTAAATGAGCTTTAAATGATCCTAGTACACTGTAAAATAATTTGTTGCTGCATTAAATTAAGTAAGCCTATAATCCAAATGGCTGTCCAGTCATATCAGCTGTTAAACCTAGTAATGAATTGCTTTGACTTGTGAAAGTCTACAGTGACTGTGAAACTACATAGTTAATGTAAAAAAATATGTAGCCATGACTTATTGATCACATTTCCCCCCAGTGTACTTCATTGTAATGCAATTGTGTTTTCCTATTTTGTGCAGTTTTAAACAATACACCAACACTTTTATGTGTTCCCAAGCAAGTGGCTGAAGCATGTTCAGTAAGACTTTTTCTAAAGTTACATAAAAAGGGAAAAAAAGTACAACACTTTGTAATGCCCATTTTCCCCCCAATGCACAGGACAGTGAAGAAACCCTCTCAGGTATCTTTAAGTGCATAAATAACTTTACTTAATTTACACTTGAGTAGGCCCTACCTATTATTTCTGAATGCAATATGAGTTGCAGGAGTCCACATCTACAGAAGAGTCTGCACAAAGCAGTGATGCAGAGGTGGGCAGTGTTGTACTTTTCCTTTTAATTTTGATGCATAAGCCATGTGTTTGACAGGTTTACCCCTACCCCTAGAAAACAGAGTATTTTGAAAATACTTGACAACTTAAAGAAAAAAAAAAACTGGCACTAGAATAGAGTTGCTTCATAGGAACTCTAGGAGAGGAGAGGAGAGTAAGTGCTAATATATTATTTCACACAGAGTACAATATATATTATTTGCAGGCAAAAGATGACTTGATCACTGGCTTTTCTTTACAAAGAACAATTAAAATAAAACTCAAAGAACTAAGCATATTTGTCTTATTTTTTATTAAACATTAATGAAATGTCTTTCATGTATGTAAGAAAAAAATGTATTTTTTCTGATGGTGCAATGTTGTGTAATATGGCCCATGCCATGTCACAGGCCTCAGGTCAGGTTGAAACCTCAGGCTTTTTAGATACTTTAGTTGGCTAAAGTTCACTTCATTGTGTGTCCTTCCTTGTCCTGGCTAGAGCTGCATTGTAACTGGTCTGGGGTTTGGGTTAGGGAATGGGGTCATAAAACACCTGTCTCCAAGCAGGATCCTGCTGTAATCACCTGTTTAATGGAAAAAATCAGTTCTGTTAGGATAAGCATAAGTGTATGTAATACAGTGAGCTTGATATTTATATTTTTCCACGTTCAAATAATGTGCATAAATCTCTGAAAATTATTGAGTCATGCACAGATCCTGGCCAAATTTGTGATATGGAACATAGTCACACTCACACACCATCTAAGAGATTTTAGTCAGTCAACTGCCTTTTTAAAATTTGATATAATATTACTAATCTGGAAGAATCGCAATAGTAACTTGCCTTGCCTGCACTGTTATTAAAGCCCGACTCAGACGAGTCGAACATTTATGCGTTTCCAACAAATTAATGATGTAAACGACATCCTCACGAGTCATGAGAAAAACGATATCTCTCAAAAAGTACACTATCGCGCTGCGCTAAAAGACTTTTCGTATCCCCTCCGCTTATGAAGCCGCGATCTAATCCTGTTAAGATGAAATAAGCCTGCTCGCGAGCAGGTTCAAGCTAGCGCACCTGTTGCTATGACAGCAAGTCCAGGATGAGCGTCGAAGAACCAAACAATCCAAGATCATGCCAAATCGCCAACAATCAAATCCAGCTAAGTGAGTTAGCGACGTACGAAGACCGGCCCTCCGGTGTCTGTTCCTGAGCCGGTGTCTGTTCCTGAGCCGGTGTCTGTTCCTGACCCGGTGTCTGTTCCAGCCCATAATTCCATAGCTGGAGTTATGTTTTGTTTTGGTTTTGCCGGACGTCAGGAGCCGCCCTGAGGGGGGATCTTTCACGATTTGGTCTTGTCTCTGTCACGTTTTGCTGTGTTCATGTCATGTTCCATGTCCTTCATGTGATTCCCTGTTTGTCATGTGATCCTGCCATGTGTCTTGTCATTGGTTAATCGTCTGTTCATTGTTCACAAGTGTCCCTTGTCTTGTCATTTAAGCCCTCATGTTTGCCATGTATCCTGGTCAAGTTTTGTTTCCCTGTAATCACTGTTGGTAAGCGTCATGTTTTTGTCTTATGTTTTGATCATGTTATATTTATAAATAAACTGCACTTGGGTTCTCTTCAAACTTGCTTCCAGTGGATCCCTTTACACATATTTAACTGATCATTAGTGTAGCCCAGATTGGATTTTATATGCATATAGAAATACAGACCGCAAGGGGTTAATAAGTTTGGGTTTAAGCTACTAACATTCACATGCTTTTATACACCCTAACTTTCTTGCACTGAAATACCTGCTTATCTTTATGTTATTGTTTTCTGATTGGGTAAACTCCGACGTTGATTATTCATGAGGGGTCGGCGTTTGGGAGATGTGCACCGTATTTTGCAGCAATGCATGGTGAAAGTGAAAGGAACTTGCAATCCGCTTAGTTCTTTTGAAAAAATGATAAAGTACACCCAGTTATTATTGATGACCAATCGTTGTGCTTCTCTGGGATGCTTGTCTAATTGTTTGAAGGAAACGGACAGTTGTTTCTTGTGGTTGTGTTTATGTACGAGGACCATCTCTTCGTCAGTGGGGAAAGATGTTCTACAGTTTCTCTGATTCATGGCGTTGAGTACTCTTCATTGGAATCCGTATCTGCTTACTGGTAGCTGATTGAACTTGCAGCCTTGTACCATTGTGCCTGACGTTCGTATGCAACTGGACATCTTCTCAGGTCGTGAGTAGTACTAAGCACGTGCAGTAACTATTTTGTTTGCTTTAAAAGTGAAACGGCCGTTGTGGGGTTTTTTTGGCCACCACGCTCTCAAGCTACGTCACAGGCCTTTTATTTTGTTTAAAATTGAATGAATGAGAGAGGTGAATGAATGTGTGAGCCCACTTGATTTATTGTCACTAAGGTTCTACTAACTATTTATCTTGGTTGTTTAGTGTTTAATGTGATATTTACAAAAACATAATGGTCTATGTAACTATGAAATGTGTTTTGCCTATTTTGATACCAATGTGAATCAGCAAAAATGGAAATGTCACTTTTAAAATAGAATATTGTATTTTAAAGATAATTGATCCAATCCACAAAAGTTTTACAGTGTTTATTTTAAAGTGGTTAAACAATATTTTGTATGCTTGTTTTGGATATATATTTTTATTTTCATAAATGCCACCTCTGATGCAGATTCTGTTTCCTCTGCAGTGGGAAAAATATTTTTTGTTTATACTAGTCAATTTGATTGGTAAAAGCCATATAGTGACTTAAAATGTATAAGATTTGACATAAAAGATGACAGTTAGTGTCACGGGTGAAACAGGAGACGGACAGTTGGTAAGTGAAACAATGTTTATTTTTGGAACAGCAGAAGCAGACGGAGTTATGGTGAGTATCTTAACAGAAGATAATTGGATGGACTTAGCCACAGGAATAATCAGAGTCTCTGTTACAGATGATGATGACCCGTCACTGGAAAGGGCTGCAGTAGAACGGCTGGGAACTGGAGACGGCAGATGATGATGAAGACAATCCGATAGGAACAGGTGAGTAGCAGGTAAGTTGCAGGTAAGTCTTTGGTATATCATGGAGAGTCTGAGTGTCTATGTAACGACGAGACCAGACAATGACTGTGAGTGTGAGAGTGGTATTTAAGGTGGTGGGATGATGAGGTGCAGGTGATGGTGATTAGAACTCAGGTGATAGTGAACGAGTAAATGAGTGAGTGGGAGGAGTGAGTGAATGAGTGGGAGGAGAGTGTGGATCTGCTGGAATCCTGACAGTACCCCCCTCCTCCGAGGCGGCTCTTGACGACTGCGAAGAGGGATGAGTTCGACGACGAGGTCTGCCACGGGGCCTGGGAGCTGGGCGATCAGGACGACTGGTGTGAAATTGTTGAAGGAGAGTTGGGTCCAGGATGTCGTCCCGAAGAACCCACGACCGTTCCTCAGGACCGTAGTCCTCCCAGTCCACTAGATATTCCAGCCGAGGACCTCGTCGCCGTGAGTCCAAGATGGTGCGGACTCGGTATATGGACTCGTCCTCTATTGGGATAGGAGGAGGAGGTTCGATGGCCGGGTCAGGTTCTGTGGGAGGAGAGAAGACAGGTTCAATGAATGGTTTTAACAGAGACACATGGAATGATGGAGAGATCCGGTACTGTCGAGGGAGATTGAGTCTGTAGGTGACCTCGTTCAGCTGCCTCTGCACGGTAAATGGACCGATGTATCGAGGACTCAGCTTACGGCAAGGCAGGCGGAGGCGCATGTCCCGGGTCGAAAGCCACACCTTCTGTCCTGGCACATACTGCGATGGTTCGATCCGATGACGATCCGCTTGGTCCTTGTGTCTCCGCACTGCCTGCTGTAGATGCACGTGAGCCGAGTCCCATACCCCCTCGCTCTGCTGGAACCAGTAGTTGACAGCTGGTACGTCCGAGGGCTCACCAGACCAAGGGAAGAGAGGAGGTTGATAGCCGAGGATACATTGGAAGGGGGTGAGACCGGTGGTGGACTGTTGAAGAGAGTTTTGTGCGTATTCGGCCCACGGAAGGTACTGGCTCCAGCTGTCCTGGTACTGGTGGCAATAAGTCCGCAGGTAACGTCCAATCTCCTGAATCTTTCGCTCAGTCTGGCCGTTAGTCTGAGGATGGTATCCAGATGACAGGTTTACTGTTACTCCGAGGAGCTTGAAGAAAGCTCGCCAAACTCTTGATACAAACTGAGGGCCTCGATCCGACACTATGTCCTCTGGGATGCCGAAGTTTCGGAATACGTGAGTGAAGAGGGCTTCGGCGGCTTCAAAGGCGGTAGGGAGTCCAGGTAAGGGAATCAATTTACAGGCCTTTGAGAATCGGTCCACGACCACGAAGACACAGGTATGGTTGTTAGATCTGGGCAGGTCCGTCATGAAGTCTACCCCGATATGAGACCATGGACGACGAGGAAGCGGAAGAGGGACTAGCTTGCCTTCTGGTAGTCTTCGGGGAGTGTTGGTAACGGCACAGACTGAGCATCCTTTGACGTAGCGAGCAACATCCTGAGAGATGGTTGGCCACCAGTACCGATTACTGAGGAGCGAGAGGGTACGCCTGCTACCTGGATGTCCAGAGCCCGGAGTGGTATGAGCAGAGTCCAGAAGGGCCGTTCGAAGGTGACGTGGTACGAAGGCACACCCCTCTGGACCTCCCGGCGGAGCGGGATGAAGGCGGTTCTCTTGGGATATCTGCTGGTCGATGTCCCAGACGATAGGACTTACAAACACGGCTGGAGGGAGGATAGGTTCTGGAAGAGGGTCCTCACTTGATGGATGATACAGACGGGATAGAGCATCTGCCTTACAGTTCTTAGAACCGGGTCGGTAGGACACAAGGAAGTCAAAGCGTGTGAAGAATAGTGCCCATCGGGCCTGGCGGGGATTAAGTCTCTTAGCCTCTCTGAGGTACTCCAAATTGCGGTGGTCGGTAATGACCTCGAAGCGATGGTTTGCTCCCTCCAGCCAGTGTCTCCACTCCTCTAATGCCAACTTGATGGCGAGCAGTTCTCGATTTCCAATGTCGTAGTTCCGCTCCGCCGGGGACAGCTTTTTAGAGAAGAAGGCACATGGATGGAGTCTGGGAGGATCACCCTGCCGCTGTGACAGGACCGCCCCAACTCCGGTGGAGGAAGCATCCACCTCTACAACGAAAGGGATCTCTGGGTTCGGATGAACTAGAACTGGGGCGGTCTGGAAGGCTTCCTTTAGGCGTTCGAAGGCTGAGATGGCTTCGGGCGATAAGGACAGAGATTTGGGCCGGCCTCGGAGAGAAGAAGTCAGAGGAGAGCTGATGTGACTGTAGTTGTTGATAAACCTTCGGTAAAAATTGGCAAATCCTAGGAAACGTTGGAGGTCTTTTACCGTAGAGGGTTGAGGCCAGTTTTGGATAGTCTCCACCTTCCTCTGGTCCATCCGAACTCCATGTTGGTCGATGAAGTAACCCAGGAACTGAACTGAAGGGGTATGAAACTCACACTTTTCAAGTTTGAGGTAGAGCTTGTGAGCTCGCAGCTTTTCCAGGACAGCAGTGACATGGCGATGGTGTTCAGAGAGAGATGAGGAATAAATGAGGATGTCATCTATGTAGACCACCACAAACTTATTAAGATATTCCCGGAAAACCTCATTCATGTACCCTGAAAGACTGCTGGGGCGTTGGACAGCCCGAAAGGCATTACCCGGTATTCATAATGTCCAGAGGGAGTGATGAACGCCGTCTTCCACTCATCACCCCGACGAATTCGGATGAGATTATATGCACTGCGAAGATCAAGCTTTGAGAAGATTCGGGCTCCACGCAACTGTTCCAAGGCTGCTGGGACCAGAGGAAGGGGATAGCTGAATTTTACTGTTTGAGAGTTGAGATGGCGATAGTCAATGCACGGCCGCAGGCCTCCGTCCTTTTTTGCCACGAAGAAGAAGCTCGCAGCGGCAGGGGAAGTAGATGGACGAATGAACTCCTGTTCGAGGGCTTCCTCCACATACTCCTCCATGGCCTTCTGCTCCGGGATGGACAAAGGGTACACACGGCCTTTAGATAGAGTAGCTCCAGGTAGCAGGTCGATAGCACAGTCCCATGGCCGATGAGGTGGAAGTTTGGTTGCCAACTGTTTGCTGAAGACGTCCTGGAACGCCCTGTACTCCACTGGAATTTCCACCTGATGTTGTACCTCGGGACTCTCGATACTGGTGGAACAGACGGAAATCTCGGATCTTCCCTCAGGAGGTGAGTATACCATGGAGGATTCTTGGCTGACTTTCTTAACCGGTGCTAGACAGGAATGGAAACACTGTTCTCCCCAGTGAAGGACTTCTCCAGAGCTCCAGTCGATAGTAGGTTGGTGTTGGATCATCCAAGGGCGTCCCAGGATGAGCTCAGCAGTTGACTCCTCCAGCACCATAAAGGAAATCTCCTCTGAGTGTAGACATCCTACGCGGAGCGTCAGTGTGGGGGTAACGTGACGAATTCGACCTCGACCCAGCGGCTTACCCTGGATAGTCTGTACGCGGAGATCCAGATGACTTCTGAGTTTACGGATATTCAATTTCTGGAGGAGTTGCGTCGATATGAAGTTCCCCGCCGAGCCAGAGTCGAGGAGGGCTTGTGCAGAGACACATACAAGAGGGGTTAGAAGATGAACTGTTGTACGGTTCAGGGTAGCCATCTTGGGTGGAATTTGAATTGTACTCACCGCTGGGCGTTGAGGCCGAATGGGACAGGTGTCGATGAGATGCCCGTTACCTCCACAGTACAAACAGAGACGGTTCTGGATGCGTCGCTGACGTTCCGTGAGAGAGAGATGTGTGGAATCCACTTGCATGGCTTCTGGTGCTGGAGGGGTGACAGATGGAGCCGTGGACGGAGGATGTGCAGCGGTCGTAGGAGTTTCACAGGCCGTCAAACGTTGAGATACTCGGAGGGTCTTTTGAATAAGATTTTCCAGTCCCAACGAATCCTCGTAAACCACAACTAGCTGTCTAATGTTCGGATTGAGACCATGACGAAAGGCAGTGATCAGGGCAGTTTCATTCCAACCACTGGATGCCGCCAGCGTGCGGAATTGGAGAGCATATGTGCTCACAGAGGATTTGCCTTGACGGAGATTAAATAGTTGATCATGTACAGATAAATCCGAAGCAGTCTGTCCAAAAACCTCCTTAAAGTGTTGGCAGAAACTTGGTAATGATTTAATCACAGGAGAATCTGAATTCCACAAGGATTGAGCCCACTGGAGAGCTCGGCCGGACAGCAGTGAGGTGATAAAGGCTACGCGAGCTGAATCATTGGTGAATTTATGTGCTTGTATCTGGAAGTAAAGTGAAACTTGAAGTAAAAAACCGCTGCAATCCTCCGCCTCGCCGGAGTATGTCGCTGGTTGGGCCATGGGACTTGCAGAGGCAGCTGACGAAGCAGCGGGTGTTTGCGGAAGTGGTTGTCGGCGGGCTGACTGAAGGATATCCTCGGGAATCATGGGCAGATTATCTGGTGGTGAAGGAAGTAGCGACTGACGAACAGCTTGAACCAGTTCCAGGAATGGATCAGGAGATGGATTTTCTCCGGGCTCCGTTGGGTTCTGCATTTTGTGGTCTGGTCTTCTGTCACGGGTGAAACAGGAGACGGACAGTTGGTAAGTGAAACAATGTTTATTTTTGGAACAGCAGAAGCAGACGGAGTTATGGTGAGTATCTTAACAGAAGATAATTGGATGGACTTAGCCACAGGAATAATCAGAGTCTCTGTTACAGATGATGATGACCCGTCACTGGAAAGGGCTGCAGTAGAACGGCTGGGAACTGGAGACGGCAGATGATGATGAAGACAATCCGATAGGAACAGGTGAGTAGCAGGTAAGTTGCAGGTAAGTCTTTGGTATATCATGGAGAGTCTGAGTGTCTATGTAACGACGAGACCAGACAATGACTGTGAGTGTGAGAGTGGTATTTAAGGTGGTGGGATGATGAGGTGCAGGTGATGGTGATTAGAACTCAGGTGATAGTGAACGAGTAAATGAGTGAGTGGGAGGAGTGAGTGAATGAGTGGGAGGAGAGTGTGGATCTGCTGGAATCCTGACAGTTAGGGGGAAATTGCCTTTATAAATGTACCCCCCCCCCCCCCCAAATAAATAAGTGTGCCATGTAATAAGTGAGTAGGAACTAGTGAGAGCTATATAAAATAAGTATAAAATTGTCAATTATTGATTGAACTATACTCCACCACGATGAACCCCCCTAAAAAAAAACCTAAAAAAAAAACTATAAGCTTCATTGGAACAGCAATATCAGTGTTTCTCACAGGATTTTAGGTAAAACTGTGGTAGGTGGAACTCTGTTCCTCTAGGGGGGTTCGGAGGCATGCTCCCCCGTAAGAAAATTTTGTGTTCTTTAATGTTAAATTCATCAGTCTGGTGCACTTTTAGAGTTCAAAATTAAAACCTCCAACCCATATTCAGGGTGCAAATTAAACAAAGAAAAATTCAAACCTCTTTTAGTTAGTGTCTGTCTACATTACACTACTACATAATAATAGTTACAATATTAATCCCATGATCGTAATAGCCATATATTGTAAAGCAAATACACTGAAAAATAAAGGAAACTTTCATAATTAGTTTTGTACTAATTTCTATACTTGAAAGATATAAGCACATGATGACATGTTTCATGGGCCGGTGTGTCAGAAACAAAAATGCATCAATTGTCGCATTAATTGACATGCCATTTCATTTTCCCTCTTTATTTTTCTATTTTTAGCCCCCCAGCATTTTGTTTTATCCATCTTTTTCGATGACAACTTTTCGAAAACTTCTCAACTTTTTTCGTACCTGTTCGCTCACGGCGCCCCCGCCCGCTCGCGATATTACCCCGCCCCCCTTCTCCATGAGGGCACCTACTCTAGCCTGTAATGGCGCTTTTCCACTACACAGTACCAGCTCGACTCGGCTTTGTTTGGTTTTCCACTGCGTAAAAGTTGTACCTGTACCTGATTTCGGGTACTTTTTCTCGTATCACCTCCGGCGAGGTTCTGAGCGAGCTGAGGCGAGCTGAAGCGATACTTAAATGTGACGTGTTATAACGGTAGACTGCTGATTGGTCAGAGAGAATCGTCACTATTCACTGCGTCATCATTGCACGCGCCAGACGGAGTATCCTGAATTTTTAAATAGTTTGGCCAGAGATTGCGTGATTTTTAAATAGATATAACTCGGCATATCCATAACCATGGCAACTCGGAAGAATACGCCGTGGTCAAACGAGGAGGTGCAGACTTTCCTTTGTTTGGTTGCCGATGAGAGGATCCAGCAAGAGCTCGATGAGGCAACGAGGAACGAAAAAGTTTATCAAGAAGTCTCCGAACTGCTGTCCACACAAGGTTACAACTAGGGATGCACCGATATGAATATTTTGGCCGATACCTATAACCGATAATTATTTACATTTGAAAGCAGATAACCGATATATTGGCCGATAAATCTAAATAAAAAATATATATACTTTGATAGCATGTATATGTACATAAACAAAAGGCTCAAAAGCCTTGTCTTAAACACTTTTAACATAAATCAAACATACAATACAGTATAGCCATTAACCAGTGTAAGATTCCTTAACTTTTAAAATTAATTTTACACTCCTATGGGCATCTTTCTTTATTAAAAAATGGTCACACTTTATTAAGGTTTAATTTTGTTAGCATTAGCTGGCATGAACCAATAATTAATGAACAATACTTCTACATATTAGTTAATGTTAAGCTCAACATTTTATAAGACATTTTTAAGAAAGTTGTATCTGTTAACATTAGTCAATGCACTGTGAACTAACATGCACACACATTTTATTAACTAACAATAACAAAGGCTAAGGCTCTGTTAGTTCATGTTAGTTAATGCATTAACAAATGAGACCTTATTGTAAAGTGTTATCAAAAAATCTATTGGCAAACAAAAAATAAAATACCTAAATAATGCAAAGAAGTCATTGGATAACATTGGGCTGCATATAGAGAAACAAAATGCATGTGCCATGCATCAATAAAATGGATTAAAGTAAATTATTTTAATCAAATATCGTTGATGAAAATAATACCAGAACAAAATAATGTTAGTTATTAATTATAACACAATGTTTTTTTTTAAATAAATAAATAAATAAATATTACAGTATTAGTAAACATGTTTAATAGCTTGCTTACTGTTTCAAATGACATTGCTGTGTGAGCTGCGCACGCTGAAGCTGAAGAGAACGAACTGAATCGCTTTGCTAGAAGGTTAACCAACTCAACGGTTGCTGAAGAATGCAAACGCAAACCCAACGAATTTACAAATGTATTACAATAGTGAATACATATATAATTATATGACAGTCCTAATCATAGCTTTTAATGTTTTGCATTTAATCTACGCGCGCAGAAGCTAAAGAGAACGAGCACCGGGAAACTGAAGAACTTTTCTAGCAGGTTGTTTAAATCCATGAAACGCATGATATGCAAGATTAATTGTTAATTAACTTACTAATTATACGTATTGTACATTATACACTATAATTAAGCTTACACTGTAAAATCGCTTTAAATTTTTGGTGTTCTCTACTGGCCAGCTGCCCCTGTGTGAAACGAACAATGATGGATTTTGGTGTAATTTGTTTCGAATTGAGACTGGGAAATCCCGGGTCATTAAGTGAACATGCATATTGCGTGCAAAACAGTAAAAACGTTGAACTTGAGAGAGACATTATCGATATGGAGTCGTCATCAAATTACAAACACAAAAGTGGCTTTCAAATGCGAAAACGAAAAGAGGAATTCGAGATATTGAGTAAATTATTAAAAAATTTTACTTTTATAAATTTTACTTATTAAAAAACAGTCTGGGCTCCCGTTACCTGCCTGTTGAGTTTAATGTTTTGTTTTTGGTTCATGTTACATGTAACTATTTTAAACAAATAATGAAAATGTCTTGTAATGAAATAATGAAAATAAAATAAAATGGATACAATAAATTGTAATAAAGTGTAATGTTTTATCTGAACTTAAAATATAAATTACCATAATCCACAAAAAGTACTATAAAATATTATCCTTAAAAATATAAGTACTTTTAAAATATACATTTAAATTGCCATTTAAAAAACTGTGTTCCACTTTAACAGTAACAATGACAGACAAAAGTGTTGCGATATTTCACAACAATGCATGAAAAGCTACTAGATACTATCTTCCAAACAAGTCAGGGTTATCAGATGTTCTCAGATAAACTATTTACCAAAGGTAATGAAATGCACATGATGTTCTCTTACCACCAAACATACAGGCACATATATTTATATTGATAAAGACAGCCACAAAAAATAATTCTGATCATATGATCATGTTGAAATTCTTAATGCGCATGTGAACGCCATTAGCGTTTATCACAGCCACAGGTTTGCGTTTAGAGAGAACGGCGTCGTCTTAGCGGCCCCTAATTTAATAACAAATGATCATTTCGACGGAAGTGAATCAATCAAAACTAACTTTAGCTGGAAAAAAAACAACATTATTCAAGAACCGCCATAAAACCAAACCAATCTTTGTTACCTTAAATTATATGTTTATCTCTGTAAAGCTGCTTTGAAACAATCTACATTGTTAAAAGCGCTATATAAATGAGGATGATTTGAAAATCTTCTTTGGTATTCACTTTTGTGAACATGCAATGATGACTCAGATCAAACTGTTTAATCGTCTTTCAATGGTGCTGAAACCTGTGTGATGTCTTGAATCAGAAGCCAAAGAGACCCAGATACAAACTGAGAAACTTGTTGAAAAGATTCCAGTAAAATATAATACTGATGTTCCATTATACTGATTCAGACAATCACTAAAATTTAAAGGGTCATGAAACCCCAAACAAAATTTTCTGAGATTTTAACAGAGGTAAGTGTGTTGAACACCATTGAAGACAATGTTAGCACCTGTTAGATTTAAAGGGTACCTATTATGGCATTTAAAATGTTCCTAATGTTGTTCTGGGAGTCCTCAACAACAGTTTTACATGCATGCAACGACAAAAAAAACACTTTTGTTGTCTTATAATATGCATTTATTTTTACCTGATTTGCTCAGCGATTCCCAAATGATTCATTTGACGACTCATTTTTCAAACCCCGCCTTTGCGTGACGCTAATCTGCGGTGATTGGTCAGACGACCCAGTCAGTTATTGTTTGCATTAGCCCAAAGCTTAAACATATTGATAAAGCACTGCAGTACTACAATACGCTCTATTCTTTATGACAACTCCAATAACAACGACAAACATTTCACATATTTCAAAAAACACACACACAGCTTGGAGACCTAAGCGCTGAGCGTAACTGGCACACACACACAACACAGCTTGGAGACCTAAGCTGCGTTGAGCGTAACTGACACACACACACACACACACACACACACACACACACACACACACACACACACACACACACACACACACACACACACACACACACACACACACACACACACACACACACACACTTATTGAGCATGCTACAAAACCCATAAAAGCAAAAATTATTAACAGTACTTACAGGTTGTGATTCAGAGGATGAAGCCGATCCAAATAACTTGGTACTAAACGTTCCTTCAGTATCAACCGACTCGCGAATCCACACTTGAAAGCATTTATGTTTGTAAAGGAATCCTCATTAAAATAACGCGAAAACAGCTCAAGGTGGCTATACTTGTGTGGTATAGTTGTAAATATAAACTCTAGCCACTGATTCTTCACATGCTCGTCCCTGGGCAGTGAAAAAAAAGTTCGCTTTTGATTCGCAATTCAGAACAGCTCGTCGACATGATGTTTTCACTGTTTTCTGGCGCGCGCAATGACAAGTGACGTACGAAAGTTAGAGAAAATGCATCGTTCGTCTATCGATTCATATCAGCGACTCAGAGTCGACTCTTACTTTTGAGAGACAATAACTTTGTATACGTTGAACTTTCATATTTAAAACTTTGCAGGATGTTTTTGTTCACTTAGATCTATGTTACACACTACATGAAGGGCAATTTTCTAAATTCCATGATAGGTACCCTTTAATAGTAGGGTTAAAAAAAAATTTAAAAAAGTTTTTTTTTGCCCGCTTTTTCCGTCTTCCGGGTTTAAAATCTTCATCGTGTCCGTGCACTGTGAGTGCTTGATTAATCATCGGTGTCTCATAATTATTAATGTGACTGAGTTTTCATATCCTATGAGAAGACACTGTCTCTTAATTATTCATGACACCACGTGGATCTTTCCAATGACAGAGACATGTCAAACTCTAACTATCGCATAGTAGATGAGAGAGGCAATCATGGGACGCAAGTGTTTGTTTTCGTCCTGCAAAAGTCCAAGTGGGTTGAATATGTTTCCCCGCGATGCTGCCAGGGCACGGCTAGACAACCACGGACACATCTAAACTATAGTGTGTGCCGCGAACATTTTCCTCGAGAGAGCTTAGAGAATTGGAGAATGGTGTTGACAACCAATGCAACCGTCTTGCGAGTGATGCGGTACCAAGTCCCGAGGACTTTTCTATCCCTTCAGAGGTATGTGTGTGTGTCTAAAATGAGAAGTCCTCCACCTCCACAGAGCATTATGGGGGTTCAGGGGGCGCGAAGATCTAGGCTATGCACGGAATAGTTATAGTGTCAATATAAATGTAAGGCAGTGTATTGCCTTGTCCACAAGATGTCCCCATAACGCTATTATATTAAAACCGATTCAGGTGCCTTTAGCGCTGTTTGCACCTCTTGAGATGCCGTAGCGTTGATACGCGAGTAGTGCGTCATTTTTTCCTCAGTTCATGTTGTCAACGTTATAGGTAAGCCATGTTAATGGTAGTGTGAAAAAGCAATGTAAAATATATTTGTTATTATCACACTAAAGTTCAGTGTACTGGGATATTTTGTGTTTTAAACTGCTAAAGACCTACATTCAGAGTAATGAAGAGAGTTAAAATGTTTTGTTTTTCCTTTTAAATGTGATTAATGCATGGTGGCTAATGCAAAGCTATGTATGATAATATAAGCAGCGTGATTTTTTTTCCCAAACCACTTCTGCGGAAATCCCGCCCTGCAACCGATTTCATTGGTTTAGGTTACAGTGACGGGTAGGTTTAGGGATCAGGGTTGGGTGTAGGCAATCTGTACAGTGATTGACATGACCAATGAAAACTTTAGAATCAGCTGCAGGGCGGGATTTCCGCTGAAGTGGTATGGGGAAAAAAAAATCACGCATATAAGCAGCACAAGCCTGCAGTCGAATTGCATGTGCATTGAAATGTACTTTGGTAGTTTAAAACTTATACTGAGTTCATACTGAGTTGTCAACGTTATAGATACCGTGCTGTGGAATAAACGGTCAAGCCACGATTCCGAACCTCTCTGTGTCTGAGTCCCAGCTTTCTACCACCACCCACGAACATTCATAAACACAACGCAGAGCAGCAGCGGCGGTGCTAGAGGCCAGTGAGTGCGCAGAGAGAGAGAAAGAGGGTTACATCTTTGGTGCCGCAACCCGGATTGTGGCACTGCTAGACCAAAGAGGAAGATAATTCTACAGCCAGTGGTTTGAATGCTGAACTATATTTTTATGAACAAACTGGAATTCTTAACCGAACTGGTGCTTTTTGGGATTTATATCTGCCATCACAGTTATATCCTTTACAGTCTGCTGGGAATCTTAACTGTTATTGAACTGTTTTAATTTCAGTAACTAGCTGTGATGTAAAACATATTTGATAGGTATATCAATATTTATATTTTAATTTTTCTATATTTTTTTTTTTTTGAGATTTGTGAAATGTATCTAGGATTACTGTGCATCTGCTTGTTACTCAGTGAGATTTAAGTTCTAACTGACTAGCCATTTTAGTTGAGTTAATGAGTTAAGTTTTTGGGATAAGTGGGTTAAATTTTTCATTTGGCTGATCTCACTGAAACGCATAGCTTACTTTTGGACACCTTTATTTATCTAGGACTGTATCATTTTACATATATTAAGCACCTCCATAGAGCCTAATTACACTGCCATTTAACCTGATTGCACACAGCAAATACATTTGGATTTTAAGATGTCACAGACCTATGCAAACTCACCACAAGACATACAGTGCTCCTCCACCAGTGCATCTAGTCTCCTAACGCCAGCGGGTCATGTCACCATTGGCCTGCCAGCCCCTACGAACTTGTCCTATGCTGACCAGTATGTGACGCCAGCCCATACACGACGGCTGCCAGGCCCTGGGGCCTCAGGGCAGGTATCGCCACTTTGCTTCGACAACAGCCCCGATGCAAGACCAGGTGGCCAGATAGATAGGATGGTTGATGCCTCTGTTCGCAAACGTAGTAGACACCCTCAGAAGCTATGACTTGGCAAAATTATTCACATCATGTCTTTGTTGAGATGCCAGTTATGCAGCAGTCGCTCAAACCCTATCCAGTTGCTGCACCCCATCCAGCCCAGCCTATTAGGCCTGGCCCCCAGGTTTACCCTAGTTATCCGTATACTCCTGTGCGCACGCCGAGTCTTCAGAGCCCACCAGTGATGAATACTACAGTTAAGCACATAGCTGCTGAGCAGGCCTTTCAAGTGCGTTCCCCCGAGAGCACATTTCTCCCCGCTCCAGGTCCAGGCTATAGTGGAGCCACTCCGTCACCCCCATCTGCTTATGCATGGGCTCCCAACTTAACTTTACAAAGGCCCTCAGGTAGCATTAGACCCGGCAGCCGCTGATGCTCCTACGGAGCTGTCTCCTCAACAGACGCTGATCCCAGCTTCCCACATCAACATGCATGCTGACGCTCGTTTTCCAGTCCCCCCTCCCCCTGCATCTGCTAGCCAGTCTGCCCACCCACGTCACACAATTCAGGCCTTCTGATTGGGCAGTAGCCAACCAGATCCTTCCTATGACAGCCTATAGGGGTTTCATGCAAATGCATCAAGTGAAAAATGTCCAAGTCTTCACTGGAAATCCAGACTGTAAGATATTGGTGGAAGACTGGATTCGCGACATGCAATATCTCTTGGAGGCAATAGAACTCCCAATGCACCTTCGCTTCTCCACTGTTGTGCGGCACCTGGGTGGTGAAGCCCAAAATCTCATCATTAACCTACCTCCACATGATCAGACCCCAGAGAACGCACTGGAGGAACTGAGGCTTCTTAGACCCTCTGGCTGACTTCTATGAGTGGAACCAGTATTCAGGGAGTCTGCCTGTTCTTATGCTATAGCACTGGAGGCAAAGTTGAGAACAGTAGAGGAGAAGCAAAGAGGTGGTAAGCAGTTCCTGGATCGAGATAGCAAACTAACACGGCAGTTCATGAGAGGCCTTTCCGATGAGGTGTACACCAGAATCGCACCAATGGCACTCAGGCTCTTGAGCTTCCGAGAGCTGCAGGCAGAGCTCCGAAGTCTAACTAGAGAAACTAAGTTGTTCCAGACGCGGAGTACAGCAAAGAAAACGTATGCTCAGGTGCATGTAACATCGGCAGGTGGTGGAAAACACCAAGATAGATAGGCCAAAACACACATCTGAATTATCCGAGCTGACGGAAATGGTTAAGAAATTAGCCCTCATTCAGGAAGAACGAGTGGCTAAGCTGTCACAACTAGAGTTGAGAATGACCTCTCCTCCCCTTTCCTCCCCAGTAGCTGTCCAACCAGCAAAGGGAAGAACCGGCCAGAATCCAAGCTTTGTCTGTTACCGGTGTGGGGAGCCAGGCCACACGGCCAGAGTATGCCGAGCAGTGCTTCCGGATCCAAGCCTAGCTGGAGCCCAGCAGCCTAAGGTTCCTGCTGACGGACACATGCACTCTGCTCAACATTTAAACGCTTAGTACCCATGGCAGATGGGGCGTCCATGGGTACACAGCAAGGGCCCCACCCACCGGTCGAGAGGAGTTGCACTGAAGGACTGGCAGAGCCACTGACTCAGCTCTACAGAAGAAAAAGCTACGGCCTTCTAAAATACCAATGGAGGGTGCAGCAGGTCAGACCGTGCACTACCATGGTGTTCTACACATCGACCTGAAAGTACTGGGGAAAGAGCTCAAGGCCGTACCTGCCTTTGTTGTTCCTGATTCCGACTATCGCTCTTCTGTCCCTCTGTTGGTGGGAACCAATGTCCCTCTGTTGGTGGGAACCAATGTCATTCGAGCCTCCCGAAACCATCTCCGAACAGTCTATGGCCTGCAGTTTCTGTACCAGGTCATAGAGTTCTCAACGGGTCGGGTCGGCCCTCGGGCTTAATCTTTTCCGCTCAGTGAAAAAAAAAAAAAACATTTATTAATCATAGCTGGTGTTCACCGTAAAGAAAGTCTGGCTGCTGCATCGCGGGTGGCTGGCCGTAAGAGAGGAGAACACGCCTCAGTCCATCCACTGTGGACGCACTACTGATCCTCCACGATGCCTTATAAGCATATGATTATGTTTGTAGGCTATGCCTATTTTGTTTCAAAACTCGTAGCCCGCCCGCTGGCTGGCTGTTTGAGTTATTTTTATTTGTTATTGTGTTAAGATTTTTATTTAAACAGGCTACTTATTTAAACAGTTGGCTACTTTCCTTTGAAAATAGTTGCAACACTGCACTTGTGCGTATTTCAGACGTGATACTAGACGATGGAAAAAGTAAAGAAAACGCGGTCGGAAGACTAGGAAAAGGAAAAGAGAATCGGACAACAAGAAACAAGAGTCACTCGGTCGGGCTTTTCACTCGTTGGCGCGAGCTAAAAAGCAGCACTGGATGCAACAGTGATGCTGACCTGGCGATCTATTATGTGATTTCACCGGAATGAATAGAGTCACCGCGACGGCGATAGATTGAAGAGCGCGTCCGAGTCGGGCCGCGGGCCGGGTTCGGGCAGATAATTCATGTTGATGTGTCGGGTTACATCGGGTCCGGGCTTTAAAAGCCATGGGCCAGGTCGGGTCGGGTTATAATTGTGACCCGTTACAGAAACCAGGGACGCAAGTTGGCAGCACAACTTGCGAGAAAAATGAGAAACAAGCATTTTTTTCCAAAATTTGTGATTTCCGCTTTTTTGCAGAATCTGTTATGCCGGGCGTACACCAAAGGATTTTCACAGTCCCAGACTAAAGACCGGCAGTCTTTAGGAATCTTACTGGAGTCTCGGCGCGCTCCCGTCATCTCGATCGTTAAATGTGAGGTGATAATCTGCAGTCGGCGACCCGATTTATGCCAGTCTTTCTCTAGTCTTTCATATCAAACATGTTTGATATTATCGCAAGTCTTAGCGTAGTCATAGTGACGTAAAACAATCAACAACCAATAAAATCGTTCTCAGAAAACAGGAAGCCATCAGTCACAACAAAGAAACATGTCGACGGACGTGGAAACACAACGAGCGCCAAGTAGGCAAAAATGGACCATGGATAAAGAGGAGGGCCTTGTCAAGCTGTGGGCAGAGCAGCCGTGTCTTTTTGATGTAAACTGCCATTCATACCACGACAGAGTGGAAAAGAAAAGAAGTCTGTTATCTGGTTAAAAACCGGTTGCTCCCGAACCGTGCTGCGGTTCGCGTGAATGTGAAAGCAACATGGACTCGGGTGGGCACTTGTTTTAGGAAATAAAGTAACCTGCGCATGCGTTTTAGCTTATTGTGATGTATTCAGTTAAAAAAAACACTTGTAAGGGATAATAGTGTTGATGATTTACCTTGGATACGAGCGAGAGTGAGCCTGCAGTGTATTCGTGCATTGTGCGTGGGATCAGGGCAACAAAGTTGGAAATCCACTGTCTCCTCAAAATAGTCCGTTTGCAAGCAGCAGTAGTCCACCTTATGTGACACATGCACAGTAAACCTGTATTGTTCACTCAACTGCACATAATAGCAGCGAATGAATAAAAGGAAAAAAACAATATTGACCCACGTTCTGTTTTCAATCATGAAAACAGTTTGCACGTTTGCGATGAAGTTATATACATACAAACGCACCAGGGTTCAAGTTGAGTGAAACCAGACCAACGCTGTGGGGGGCGCCGGGAACATACGCGCTCGGGCTCGGACCGCAGCAAACGAGCCCAGTGGAAAAGCCCCCTTAAATCACTGCTGAGCATGATGGGAGGAATTTGGTGGGAATAAAAAGCTAAAATAATCTAGTTGTAGTCTTAGTCTTGTAAATAGTGTCACTACAAGATTCAGTGTTTGTAAAATATTTAGTCTGAGACTAAAAACTGTGAACCCAAGTCTTTAGACGTGAGCTGATAATCTTATAAAGTCTTTTCTAAATCTTTTCAAAGTCTTTAGGTGTACGCCCAGCATTAGTTGAAATCACGAAGAAGCCTCTCCATGTTTGAGATAGCAGTATTGGTATATTTAAAAGCTTACATTTTGAGGTTGAAATCGGCTTGTTTTCGTAGATTCTAGCACGCAGTAGTGGCGTGGCGTGTTATTGTCTGTGTGTATTTCCATACCGAATGTGCCGCTTTTGTCCCCGCCCTCCAAGTGAACCGCATGGCTACTTATTATGCTGTGCTCTGGTCGGCTCAATTCAATTCAATGAAGATGGACGCCGCAAAGATTGTCGCAGACGAGCTGAACCGTGGCAGTTACCGGTACACTGAAAATGTTTTCGCCGCACTTTGTGGGCTCGGGAAACTGAAATCCGCGCGCGCGCCTTCGGTGCTTGAATACGGCGGCTCGGCTCGTTGACAACGGTAGCTGGCTGTTTCATATGTGACATCCCGATTGCTTGGAATGGGGAACGTTTTGTGAACAGGGAACAGACTTAATGGAGACTTAATGGACTGGCAACAATCGAAATACAGGATGCAGTTAAGACCTTTGCTGCGATGAAGGCCTGCCGTGCGCGTTTCTGAAACGTAAGTTAAGCTTCATTTGCTCTTTAGTCGTTATTTAAGATGCTGAACCTGCTGATGATATAATGTGCTTGCGGACATTTCAATTGTGTGTGTATATATAAGTGATGTAAAGAGATTTGCAACAGTAATTTGAGGAGGTGAAATGTGATTATTTGGAAAATCCCTGTCATGACTGCTTAAAGAAAAATGCCAGCAGGCAGTTGCCTCCTGCATAAACTTTAATATTGTTGACATTTTGGGCACACGCGCTTTGCACACTATTTGCGTTATATGTAGGCCTTTGGCATATTGGTCTTTGTGTGTTGTTGCTGGTTTTGCGTTATATCATGGCATATTGGTCTTTGTGTGTTGTTGCTGGTTTTGTGTTATATGTATGGCATAACGATATTGGTCTTTGTGTGTTGTTGCTGGTTTTGCGTTATATGTATGGCATATCAGTCCTTCCAGAAAAACGCAGAGTTTTTTTGTGATTGTTGCGGGCAAAAATCCTTGATTACGCGGCCCGTTTTCTTTAAAAATGCGATGGAATATGCGGGATATTTATGCAATTTGTTGCGATGAAATTGCGGGAACTTGCAAAAATTGCGGGAACTTGCAAAAATTGCGGGAACTTGCAAAAACTCCGGTTTGATGAAAAAGAGAAAAAAAGTGATTCCCCGGACACCCTGTTCTCACTAGGCTACTACCTTAATGTAAAGAGTCATTTCTTATTACTTCCTATCAGGGCTTGACATTAACACCCGCCAACCTGCCAAATGCGGGTGGATTTCACCCGTGGCGGGTAACACAGTCACTCCCACTAGCCACTTTGGCGTGTTGAAAAATTGTAGTCAAAAGGCATCTGAAATAACAAAACACGCGGACTGGCCGTCGGACTGAGGGCTGTTTTAGTCTGTCCTTAATTATCAACTTAACCAGCGGCAGCGATGATAAAGCGATCTTTTTTAATAGCAGGAGAATCCAGACCACAGGCGCGTTTCACACTCTCCTGCAGTGCCGCTGCGCGAGGGTGCACGCGCCAAATATGACATCCAGACTTTTGTCAAACGACAATATAAAGTTGAATCTGTCACAGTGTACAGCCTCAAACCTGTATACCGTCAACCTCCTGCCTGATTTATTACCTGATGGTACGATCTCTGTCATCATCACACGCGACTGGTCGCATACACACACACATCAACACAGTGTTCAGTCAGTGCGTGAGTGTGCGTTGCCGAGCAGTTCGTAGAAAAAATGCGCAGGAGAACGAGATAAAGAGAAAAGGCAGAGCTGAGATAAAGAAAAAATTATCCTCGTGATTAAGGGACACGGTGTAACTACTAGCAGGACTGCCCTTATGTCACGTATCACAACTATCTTTCCAGAGTTTAATTCCATGTTTAAATAAATTAATCATGCCATGAAAGAAAGCAGGAGATGCGTTTGTGGGAATAATCTGGAAATAAAGACCTATAGGCCTATACTTGTTTCAGGTGGACATATCTCCAGTTACTCTGACCTACCAGAGCTTCATGATGATAATAATTAAACCAGTCAGAGCTCTGGGGAAATGCAGATGCAAAACAAACAATCCAAGTCCCCAAACCGGTCATAGGCCTATATAAAGATTTAATCATGTTGCCTTAATTGTGGATTTATTCTTAGAATTAAAAATATTATGAAATCATGCAAGTCCCGCATATTTTGCGCGGAAATCAGCAATTTATGCGGCGAAATTGCGGAGTATTTGAAAAAATGCGACCCCCGCATAAATATGCGGACTTTGGCTGATTATGCATTGAATTCAGCGATCGCATAATCGCGTTTTTCTGGAGGGACTGGCATATTGGTCTTTGTGTGTTGTTGCTGGTTTTGCGTTATATGTATGGCATATTGGTCTTTGTGTGTTGTTGCTGGTATACGTTTCAAATAGAGGGGCAGCACAATTGTTTTTCGCCTAGAGCGGCAGAAGTGCATTCGCCGGTCCTGGGGGTGAGTTTCCATAAACATTAAAGTTTGTCGTTTTGTGTTCATTCTAAAAGCATGTACACGTTATCTCATGTTTAGTCTGTTTAGACCTTCCCATACCTACTATTGTTATTAGCTAGCAGGAAAGAAAAAAAAAGCTGTAAAGCACAGGGGGGGAGCTTTACAGAGGGTATGGCTTATCTAAATGAGATGTAAATGAGCCCTATTGTCACTCCCAGCAGCAGAGAGAGGTGAGAACTGCAGATCTTTAAAAGGCTGTTATCTTAACTTTTAGTTATTTTGAGTGGCTACTTTCAAATGGAAACAACTTCTCCAAATATTATTGTATATATGTGTGTTACACATCGTTGGAAAGCTTGGAGACTACATTTCAGAATCTATGAATAACTCAAAATGCCCCAGAACCGACTTGTGTCCCTACTTTTCGTGTTTGGTCACAATTTTCAGGCCCGTTGAGAACTCTCATACCAGGTCAAAGAGAAGCATCCAGGGTGGTACACAGCTTTACTGGAGGTGGGGAGTGCCAAGCAAAGTGAAATGCATGACGTTGTAGGTCCGGCGGTTTACAATGGTCGCACAATAAACATCCCTGGTGGAAAAGAGATGGATTTAATGTGTAGGATTAAAGAGGGCCCCCAAAGGAAGGTTTATACAGCCCTGATAGAAGGCCATCCCTCCCTGCAGCTCCCCCGGGACATCCTGGTGGCTAAAGTGCTTGCAAATGTGAAAAGAGGTTGTGCTCCAGTTAGAGTGATGAATCTCTCCCAGCAAGTCGTTACAATCAAACGACACACAAATCTGGCCAGCGCAGTTCTGGTAGACAAGGTGGTGGAGTTCCCAGACAAAAAGCATGGTGAAGCTGGTAACAGAGGTGCATTTCTCAGCCTGGACCAAGTGGTGGCTAGCTGCAGGGTTGACCTAAGTGAAGCCGCGGTGGAAAGTGAGGACCAATGTGCTCTACTTAAGGATCTGCTGGACAAAAATACAGATGTGTTCTCCCAGCATCCCCTGGACTATGGTCACACCACAACTGTACAGCATGAGATTCCTCTGGTTACCCAAGGGCTTTCCGACTGCCATACCGCAAAATACCTCCCTCCCAGTGGCAAGGTGTGAGGCAATTATTAATGGAGATGGAGGCAGCAGGAGTCGTTCGCCCCAGTAAAAGTTCGTATGCATCCCCGTGGTTGTTGTGACCAAGAAGGATGGTTCACTTCGATTGTGTATCGACTACCGGAAGCTCAACGCCTGCAGCACCCGGGATGCATTCCCTCTGCCAAGGATAGAGGAAGCTCTAGAGGCGTTAGGGCAGACAAAATACTTCTCCACCCTTGACCTTACATCGGGATACTGGCAGGTAGAGGCCGCGGAACATGACAAGTACAGCACATGACAGCACTCCCATGGGTCTGTTTGAGACCAATAGAATGCCTTTTGGGCTGCAAAACGCTCCAGAACATCTGGAGAGGCTTCAGCTGACTTTTGATAGGCTTAGGAAGCATGGTTTAAAACTGAAACCCTCCAAGTGCCAGCTTGTCAGGAAGGAAGTGCAGTACTTAGGCCATTGGGTGTCTGCAGAGGGCACCAGGACAGACCCAGAGAAGATCAGTAAGGTTAAGGATTGGGAGAGGCCAACTTAACGTATGGAAGTGCTGCGGTTTTTGGGATTTGCGGGTTACTATAGGAGGTATGTTAAGGGTTATGCTAACTTGGCTGCTCCGTTATACCGCCTTACCTCCGGTGACCCTAAAAAAAAGAAAAGAGGGATCCAGAAACGCCTAGGCCCTGAACTGCCATTTCTGTGGACTGCCGACTGTGAGGAGGCCTTTCAGTCTTTAAAAGATAAGCTGATAAGTGCACCAGTGCTTTGCTATCCAGACTACAGTCAACCCTTTCTGCTGCAGCCCGATGCTTCAGGGATGGGGCTTTGTGCTGTGCTAGTGCAGGTACAAGATGGGGTGGAAAGGGTCATTGCGTATGCGAGCAGAGGCCTGAGCCCACCTGAAACGATGTATCCCGCACATAAGCTTGAGTTCTTCGCTCTCAAGTGGGCCGTGACGGATAAGTTCCATGACCACCTCTATGGGCGCAAGTTCCCTATTCTAACAGACAACAACCCTCTGAAATATGTAATGACTTCAGCCAAACTCGACGCCACAGGTCAGCGATGGGTTTCTCATCTGTCCATATTTGACTTTGACATTCAGTATCGGAGGGGACAGGACAACACCAATGCTGACGCCCTCTCGCGTATGTCCAATCAGGAAGTGGCGGAGACCCTGCAGTCATGCCTCCAGCAGGTGAGGACTGGTGGATCGAGACGGCACAAACCATCCAGGAGCCTGGGAAGGTCTTAGGCAAGGACACAGCGGTCACAGAGGAGCCTACAAGCGGTCAGTCACTGGAGCCCAGTGAGGCGTATGTAGATGTGGGGATGGAGGCCCTGCCTGCTATGACCACACAGGAGCATAGAGCGGGACAGAAGGAAGACACAGTTATCGGACCCATCCTTCACTTTAAAAGCATGAATCACAAGCCAAGCCACAGCGAGAGGATGAAAGTAGGCGCCACTGGGAGTCTCCTCTTAAAAGAGTGGAGGAGGTTAGTGGTAAAAAAGGGGTCCTGTATCATAGCTTCAGAGACTTCCATAAAGGGGTGGTGGAGCAACTAATACTGCCAGAGAGGCTGCGTGAAACCGTCAAAACAGCCCTTCACAATGACTCAGGGCATCTGGGATTTGAGAGGACACTACAGATGATAAGGGAAAGATTTTACTGGCCAAGAATGTTTCAAGAGATCAAGGCATGGTGCGAACAGTGTGAGAGATGCTGCCTTAGAAAAACACCCACGCTCAACGTCAGGGCCCCCCTTGTCAGTATCCATACCAGTGCACCCATGGAACTGGTTTGTGTGGACTTCTTAAAGCTGGAGAAGTCCAAGGGTGGTATGGAGAATGTACTCATTGCTACAGATCACTTTTCTCGTTACGCACAGGCCTACCCCACCAGGGACCAAAAGGCAGGCACAGTGGCAGGGTCTTGTGGAGGAATTTCTTTGGTTTCCCTGCTGAATTACACACAGATCAAGGGCGTAACTTTGAAAGTGCAATAGTGAAGGAGCTATCCAAGTGTATTGGCACCACTAAAATCCACACCACACCCTACCATCCCCAGGGCAACGGGACTACCGAAAGATTCAACCGTACCCTGATGAACATGCTGGGAACACTAGAGCTGCACCTGAAGCCCCGGTGGCATGAGCATGTGGATTCCATGACACACGCACATAACTGCTCGCAACATGACTCCACTGGATATAGCCCGTACTACCTCATGTTGCCAGGCTCACCCAGGCTCCCAGTGGACCTCATCTTTGGGTCCAGAGAGAGAAAATGGGTTACATAAACAACTATATACCTCATCACAACGTGATGAGGTGGGACACGTGATGACGTATTGACGTAGTGTGTAGTGTGTGTGTGCGTTGGGTGCGAAAATTCAAAATGGCAGCGCGCCACTTCTAGAAAAAAGATAACAAACTTTTTTATTTTTATTTTTTTTTCTCTTCTCTCTCTCGTTTTTTCTGTAACAACATCACCCGCTTTAAACCTAATTCAAAACCTGGATTTCAACTCGGACCTGGACCAACTGGAGGATTACATTGACCATCAATTCAACAGACTTTGTACAATGGGCAGATCACGCAAAGCCAAAAAACCACGCACTTCGGATTTCCCTTATCAACCGATTCACCGCCGTCACCAACATCACCAGCATCCACTCCTACCAAAACAAACTGCTGTTCCGACATACTTTTTTCAATCAACGAGCGCTTATCTCACTTGGATTCTAGACTCTCACTAATTGAAGTACTGCACAAAGAATTTCAAAACCTCCGCCATAGCCTGGAATACAGTCAACAACAAGTCGATTCGCTCACAGAAGAAAACAAATCACTGAAAAGCTCCGTGGACACACTCACTACAACACTTTCCACTGTAAACACTCAACTTACCTCCGTCATCGCTGAGAACAAAGTCATGCAAGAAACCATCCTGGATATACAGTCACGAAGTATGAGAGACAATCTAATCTTCTCCGGCATTCCCGAATCATCCACCGAAGATCCCGAAAAATCTATTAAGGACTTCATGGTTAACCAGCTCAAACTTACACCAGAGACTGTAGAGCACATCACTTTCCATCGCGTTCACCGTTTAGGACAGAAACCCATCAACTCCACCCGTTCCCGGCCCATCATCGCCAAATTTGAACATTTCAAGCAAAAAGTACTGGTTCAGCGACAAGGACGGCAGCTCAAAGGGACTCATTACGGACTCAACGACCAATATCCACAAGAGATCATCCGCAGACGTAAGCTACTTTTCCCCATCCGCAAGACAATGATCAGTCAAGGTAAAAAAGCAATCATCACAGTGGACAAATTATATATTGATGGACAATTGTTTAGAGACAAAGACACTACTCCCTGGCTTTACTGATTATTGAAACTAGCAATGTAACATTTCCAATCCGTTTATGCTCAATTTATATTCAATTCATAATCTTCATATTCTTTATTTACCGGTAAACCACTCGCACCACGCACACACATTGTATTCTAAATGCACCTAAATAGCCTTGCTCACTGTTTATATGTTCTGTTGTTGGTTATAGGTATCTATGTTTTCCCTGTTTTATTTGTCATTTTGTGTTATAGATTTATACACACACACACACACACACACACACACACACACACACACACACACACACACACACACACACACACACACACACACACACACACACACACACACACACACACACACACACACACACAGACTTATACTCACACAAGGTAACTATGAAATGTACATTATAGGTTCATGCAATTAAAATTCTTAACTTGGAATATTCGTGGAGTTGGTTCACAAACAAAAAAAAAATAAAGTTTTAAATTACCTAAAAAATACACAAGCAGATATATGTCTAATACAGGAAACACACCTCTCACAATATACACAAAACAGCTTAAAAACTACACATTTTAACCACTGTTTTTCCTCCTACTATAATTCAAAACAAAGAGGAGTATGCATCTTAATAAACAAAAAAATACAGTTTAACCACCATACAACCATTTCAGATCCTGAAGGCCGTTTTATCATTATTAACATTTCAATCAACAACAATAATCCAATTACAATTGGCAACATTTATGGACCAAACTCTGATGATTCCTCCTTCTTTGCAAATTTTTTTTCCTCTCTTTCAAACATTTCCAACGGTCCAATAATTATAGGGGGAGACTATAACACTGTAATCAATCCATCATTTGACAGGTCAAAACATACAGGAAAATCTTGCCAGTCCTCTAAAACAATAAAACAGTTCATGAGTGATTTTGGTCTTGGTGATGGTTGGAGGCTACAACACCCACTCGCTAGAGAATACACCTTTTATTCTAATGTCCACCAAACCTACTCCCGCATTGATTTCTTTCTAACCAGTAATTCAATCATACCAAATATCTTAGAAACCAAAATACATCCGATCATTATTAGTGACCACTCTCCAGTAACTCTGACATGGAATCTATCTGCAATACCAAAGCACCGCACCAGATGGCGTTTTAATACATCACTCTTGAACACACTCTCTCGTCAGCATCACTGCTCTGGGAAACATGGAAAGTAGTTTTACGGGGAAAAATTATATCATATTCAGTACATAAAAAAAAAAGGACAGAGAAAAAGAAGTCCAACTGGAAGAAAGAATAAAAGAATTAGAAATTTTACATGCAAATACTCAATCAGAAAGCATCTATAAAGAAATTAGAGAAAAAACATTTTTGCTTAATGAAATAATAAACAAAAGAAACCAGTTTCTGATTCACAGGCTCCGTCAAGAAACTTTTCACCATAGCAATAAATCCGGAAAATATTTAGCCAGTCAAATTAAAAGAAATAAAGAAAGAACAGCAATAACCTCCATCAGAAACTCGGCAGGGAAGCTAACCAATTCACCAGTTGAGATAAACAAGATATTTGAAGATTACTATACAAAATTATACTCCTCTGATCTGGACCCAAACCAAGAAGACATAACCCAATTTCTCGATAACACCATTCTACCAAAACTCAATATGGAACAAGTAAACACACTAGAATTACCAATCACAGAAAAGGAACTTCACTCCGCATTGAAAAGCATGCAAAATAATAAAGCACCAGGTCCAGATGGCTTCCCTGCTGAGTTCTACGAACATTTTTGGTCAACCTTATACCCATTATTTAGCAGAACAATAACAGAAATAAAACATAACGCAAAGTTCCCTTCCCATATGAATACAGCACTTATATCACTCATTCCTAAACCTAACAAAGACCACACCTTCACATCTAACTATCGTCCTATCTCACTTATAAATGTCGACATAAAAATTATTAGCAAAGCACTAGCCCATAGAATTGAACAAATTATACCATAATCCCCCCTGATCAGACCGGCTTTATAAAGGGTAGACACGCATCCAATAACACCCGCAGATTATACAATTTAATGCACTACTCATCAGTACAACAGAAAGATACTCTCATTGCCACATTAGACGCCGAAAAAGCTTTTGATAGGGTCAACTGGAAATTTTTATTCACCACGTTACAAAAATTTGGCTTTGGAGAGTCGTTTATTAACTGGATCAAGATTTTATACACATCACCATCGGCCACAGTCACAACCAATGGACTAACATCACAAAGCTTCACACTGCACAGGGGGACGAGGCAGGGATGTCCACTCTCTCCATCCCTATTCACGATTTTTATTGAACCTTTAGCAGCAGCTATCCGTCAAAACCCAGCAATCAAAGGTATTGAAACACCTCAACAAACACATAAAATCTCACTTTATGCAGATGATATCCTACTATATATACAAGAACCCCTAGCATCTACTCAAGAAATAATTAAAACAATCCAATCCTTCTCAAAAATATCAGATTATGCAATAAACTGGAATAAATCTTTCATCCTCCCTTTACATAAAACCAAATGGGATGTGGCACACCATCAATCACCGATACCTATATGTCATGATCACATCACTTACTTAGGCATTAAGATTTCCTCCAGACTGTCAGAGTTGGTAACACTCAACTTCACACCACTGCTAAAAAAAATAGAAGAAGATTTGCTCAGGTGGCTCAACCTTCCAATCTCCATAATTGGCAGGATAGCAGCAATAAAAATGACGATTTTACCGAAAATTAATTACCTATTTTCAATGATTCCAACCCACCCCACACTCACCTGGTTTAAATCATTAGACTCCATTATAACTCGCTTCTACTGGAAAAATAAAACACCAAGGATTAAACTCACTACACTACAAAAAAGTAAGGTTCAAGGAGGACTAGAAGCACCAAATTTCCAATATTACTCAATGGCTAACCAACTGCAATACATATACAAATGGATTCACCCCACCCAATCTGATATTATATGGCTAGATATAGAACAATCACTATGCAAAGAATTAAATATAGCTGACATACCGTTCCTCACCAAATCAATTAAACAACACACATGTTTCAATGCAGTAACTATAGCCACCACTCTGACAGCCTGGTGGAAATTTCACCAAATCACAAATTCTACATTAGCTCCATCTAACCTCACCCCACTGTGGAACAACCGTGACTTTATAAGCAATAAAAAAAACATTGAATTTTCACACATGGGCAGAAAAGGGTATCACCCACATTAAGCACATTTTCAAATCTAACACATTTACACCATTTCCGCAACTGGCCCAGGAGTATGGCATCGGGAGCAACGAATTTTTAAAATACCTACAACTCAAATCTTCTGTTCTGACAAAAATAAACATCAGAGACATAAATTTAGAACTTCCACCGGCAATATCAGACTTGGTCAACATTTCCTCCCCAAAGAAACTTCTCTCTAAAATATACAAAATGATTTCAAACCAAATTCAGACCATATACTTACCAACAATAAAATGGGAAAACGATCTTTCAATAGCCCCTGATGCCAACTTCTGGACCCAAATCTGTAAAAACATCTATCTCATGTCCAAAAATGCGAATCTTCAGTTAATACAATACAAAATACTTCACAGAACACATTACACGGGCAGCAGATTAGCTAAAATGGGTTTCACATCAGAAGTTTGCACACACTGCAATCAAAATTCTACAGATACATACATCCATGCAACCTGGCACTGCACTCCAATCAAACACTTTTGGGAAGAGGTCACACAGTCACTATCCACTATAGTCGGCTGCCACATCCCACTGTCTTTGCTTGCTGGGGGACCTGACAATAATCACTGATAAAACTATAAACTCTAAAATGCTCCTCATAGCTCTAACCATCGCCAAGAAAACTATCCTCATGAACTGGAAAACTAGAAATAAATTACACATTAACATTTGGAAAAATCTTATTACAGACTTCATTGCAACGGAATACACATCTCCCCTTCATAATTACGCATCTGAAACTGACCTCTGCCGTCCAACACTTTCTGACCTCTTACAGCTATGAATCCTTTCTCTGTTTTCAACTCCGACTCCTCCCACCTTCTTAACCAACCCACGAATATTAATGCATTTTAGCTGTTTGAACTTGCTTATGTCATCATTGTTATTACTATCTTCACTGTTATTGTTATGATTACTATTTTCACTTTTATCTTTTCATTGTTGTAATTGCTGTTGTTGCTGTCTTTTGCTCTCACCATTGCGGTCACCACTGCCATCATCATTATCATTTATTAATAATATTATTATTATCATTATTATTATAATCATCAATATTGCCATTGTCAATGCTGTATTGGAATTAAATGTCATTATCATCACTACTGCAATAATTCCCCCCTTATCTCTTCATGGGTTTTTAATGCACCACAACATAGAATGAAAAAAAAAAAAGGAAAAAAAAAAAAAGGGAAAAAAAAAAAAAAGGAATATGTATATATGGAAAACCTCACAAACACCAGGGCAGGCAAGACAGACGAGAAGTGGTTTCAACGGGACAGCATCTCTGTCCCAATTTGAGACACTCTCGCACTGTACTCCCTCTTTTAATGCACCTTAGACATTGCACATAACATAACACACAAAAAAAAAAAAAAAAAAAAAATTTAGGAAACGATAGGGACTGATGAGATGTGGGGGAAGGTTATCTTATATTATCTTATCATCTTATTATACCATCTTTTATTTTATACAGCATTGACAATGGCAATTGTTACATAGGAGGAAGGATGGAAATAAAAATCGACCAACACAATATTGGCAATATGGTGGTAGTGGGGAGTGGGGTGGTGATGGTAATGACAATGGTAATAAATAATAAATGGTTACTTTGTTTACGCATACACACACATACACATACCCACACTCACACCCGCTCAAATACACACTTAGATCAAACAATTATACCACTTTTATGTCACTTCTGGAATTATGGATTTACAAGATTGCTCACTACTGTACTATGTTGGTTTGTATGTATGTCTGACTGTTAAATAAAAAAAAAATAAAAAAATAAAAAAATTTAAAAAAAAGTTGTGTGGTTGGAACGACAGCTCTCGAGCTGTCGTTAGAAGCATAGTTTCTAATTTTTATAACATGTGGGCTTAATAAATTATTATCTTGAGCCAAATAAGCAAGCTGACATTCAGTACAATCTATATATTTTATTTAGAATACATACAAATGTAATTTACGTCTTTTAGTTTGTCAAAAGATTTGAAGTACCGTGTTTGAAGACTGCGCATGTGCGAACGTGCTCTACTATGTAAGAACGAGCTAAATATTGAGTCTGGTAATCAAGCAAAATAACTGAGAAAATTTAGAAATAGTCCTCAGATGACATGTCTGTAATTTATATAAACATATCGAGCGTTAATTGGATCTCAAACCGTTTCATTAAAAGTAGTTATATTACTCCACCACGTGCGAGACGTCATAAACCAACGTGGTTGAACGATACTTTGCGACAATACGTTTCGGGAAACAGTCGCGACTAGCTAGTTGATTTCTCCAACGATGCATCGCACTATGGTAGTGAAGCAGCGAGTTACATAGTTGTACGGGAAACGCACCCCAGGTTTGCAACAACTTGAGGGTGAGTAAATGATGACAGAATTTTCATTTTTGGGTGGATTAAAGGGATGTTGGGTGTTTAAAGGGATCTTATCCCTTTAAACACAGAATGTGAATACAGACTGAACGTGCTGAACACACGTTTGGGCATGATCAGTCATATTGTCATAAGTATCAAATTACATTCATAACTGGCCTTAGAGTAAGTGTGTCCCTGGCTTTATTATTTATTTATTTATTCAATTCGTTTTAATTAATTAATTCGTTCATTCTTGTTTTCTATTATTGAATGTAGATAACCTAGTAAATGAAAAACACAAAGCCCTTTTAACAAGTAGGCCTGTCAATAATTATTTATTTGTTATATTATCTGGAATAATTACGAAAGCCCGTGCAGCAGGACTATCCATTTATTTTATATATTCAGTTTCATTTTCTATGTATTATAGATAGGACTATACTTTATTTATTAAAATTAAACTGCAGAGCCTTCCGGTATGCCTCGTGTTGAATAGACGTGGTTGGAAGTCGCTCCGTGAACACTCATTCGTTTTCTTTTCAGCAGTGTTATTTATTTTGTCATACATTTACCAAATAATCGATTTTACCATATGTGGCAGGTGAAATACAACTACAGGGATTAGGCCCAGACAATTAGCAGACTACGCCATGATGGGACTTAAACCCAAGGAATTTGTTATTTTGTTCTATCAAGGCACTCAAGTTTGTTTGATGATTTAGCCAGAGACACTGATCCAATACAAAAAGTTAATTTTATTTCTTACATCACTGAACACACATACAGTAATTCACTTCAAAAATAGAAGCATTTGGATTTCACAGAAACACATAAGGGAAAGTTTCCCGCCAAAAAAAATACACTACACATCAAATCAGATCACAAGACACACCAATGTTACACTGTTCGCCACCCACACACACGAAAAGAGGATCGGGCTGAAACCTACCAGCGGGAGACTAGTAGCATAAATAATGAGCATCCATGGGAAACACCCCAATCACACGTGCCGGGTTCACACACACACCTCAAAGGAAATAAGCACACTCGGTAAACACACAACCACTGCACACGTCAAGGGACCCACCACCGCAAAGGGCACTGCTCCCACTGGCAGCTCCCAGCACCTAGACAACAGGAAGACAAGTGAAAGTTAGACAAAGATTCACACATACAAATTACAATAAACAAAGGGCTGGTAAAGCACCCAGAGGGAGTACGATCACTAACAATGAATAGATAACAATAAACATATACAACCAAATATAAACCGTAATAAACTATACCAAATAATAAACAAAAGAAGGAAACAGGCCACAACGAGGATCAGCAACTCTTATGGTCTCCCGTCGGTGTGGACAAATCAAAACAAACAAAATGAATCAAGCAAAAATATCAATAATAACCATGGGCCGATCCCCTTGGATATAAACAGCGGGGGGAAAGGCCTCCAGACAACAGTTGCAGATAACAAGATACAGCAAGAGACTTAACCTACTTGAAGAAAAAAAAAACATACAAACAACACTCAATTAACACAATGGCAGGGTATCAGACACTGATATATGATCATACATACACAGACATTTACAACAAAGGAAGGTATGAGAAATCCAACTAAGTCCAGCAGGTCACAATGGAATGGGCCAGGCACTCGCTAGCTTAGCTAGCCCAAGTCTCATGAGAAAGAGCAGCCGGATATGGCGAAGGAAAGCCCGTGAGCAGCACGTAACAAACAAAATGATCAAACAAAGCAGCAGATGTTCAGCGCCGATGCCGCCGACTCGCAGCTGCACCCCCGCTCAAACAGCACTCCCTGAAATACAGATGTCTATTTACAACCATATCCCACATTAACCATTTAACGGGTACACCATATAGCAACCTACCTTAATTTAATAGCGCCGAGTCACGGCCCCAAGCTCTGCCTACTGCCAGCCGGGCCAACACTCAACTGGTGAAAAGGCTGCTGCAACACCGGGGACTCTACAGCAAGAAAATTACTATAAGCCCAAGTTATAAAGTCATTCGAGTGGACAGAGAAACAAAGCCAATCATACCTGCGGCACTACGGTAAAACGAATAGCCCAGATTCAGACGTCAGGTTGCTGAGCAGGTAACCAAGACAACAAGTCACATGCTGTTGACATCAGTCGTCAAAAGAAAAGTCCCACTTTATAAAGGGGCTTAGCCCTTGCAATTGGCTTACACTTAACTGCCCAGTACCAATCCCAGGCCAACAAGTTTAATACCAATAGGGGAGGCTTGAGCCAGACAGCTGCATCCTGCTACACATACATAAATAAGGAAGAATGCCAAAACCAGGAAAATCAGGGTGAAACAATGTAAAAATGCTGACTGAAAAGGGGAGTGAGCAGGCTGCTAAGACTAATGCTACCACTTCAGTACAGGCGGAGGAAGAGATCACGCCAGCTTCCTTAAAGGACTTAATCTCATCCACCATCCGATCAGAAATCTCTTCACTACGGTCTGAATTCTTGGCTGAAATTCGTTCTGCCGTTTCAACATTACAAACGACCCTGTCAACGCAAGCTCAAAAGATCGGGGACATTGAAGAGGCACTTAATGACTCAGATGGCCGGTTGACAGCAGTGGAGAAGCTGTAAACAGAAAACACCAGCCTCAAACTCAAGCTGGATGACTTGGAGAACCGGTCGCGGAGGCAAAATTTAAGAATTATTAGAATGCCAGAGGGCTCGGAGGGCCAAAGTCCGGTAGCTTTCATGGCCTCATTCTTTACTGAACTGTTTGGAGACGGCACCTTTAGACCTCTGGAAAGTGATCGAGCTCATCGTGTCGGCCAAAAACCACAACAAAACGCTTTTCCTAGACATATGCTGGTCCGACTCCACCATTACCAAACCAAAGAACTCATACTGAAACTGAGTCGCGAGCTGGGCTCTTTGGAGTTTCATGGTGTGGCTGTTCGTATTTTCCCAGACATGTCTGCTGAGGTGGCGAGACGCCGCGCTGAATTCAAAGAAGCAAAAACAGCACTTCGCAATGCTGGCATCACCTACAGAATGTTGCACCCCGCCAGACTCCGCGTCGATTTCCAAGGACAGCATCATATATTCCAGACCCCGCAGGCAGCGATGGACTTTGTTAGTACGGTCATTAAGTCTGCACCCAGCGAGGTTTGAGTGACGGACATGTTTTAAATCTAAAAAGAGTTGGTCACCCTTGTCAAAGTAGGTAAGCATGCTTTAAATTGGTGTTATGACAAAGGAGGTAGATCACACATAATCCTCACACAAGACCACTCTTTATATTAATAAAATCTTGTCCCGTTCCATAAGTTGAGCGAAACTAAGTTGGATGCCATGCATCATATACTGCTGAGAGAATAAACTCTATACTTTACTTCTGTTCACGGAGCACTGCCAAAAGGGCAGCTAAAGTTGCAAGAACTAGTCAACTTCTTTTTTTTTACCTGACTGTTACATTCCTTTCAGTTAGGTTTGTTAATGCTACGCATGTTAGATCTCATGTTAGCCCTGGACACCAGGGGGGAATAGCTTTATTTATTTATTTTTCTCTTTTTTTTTCTTCCTTTTTGTATGTTTACTTTGTGCACCTTCAGCCATATCTTATTTGGCAGCCCCTTTTGTCATGCTCTACTTTTACAATCGTCATTTTTCCCCTAATATTATTAAGCTAATGTTTGTTAACAATGCTTAATGCACTTCAGGGGAGGGGGGAGGAGTGTGTGTGTGTGTGTGTGTGTGGGGGGGGGGAGGGGTCAAATTAATTAGCTGGAATGTAAAGGGATTAAACCAGTGTTTCTCAACCTCTCCTGCAGGGACCCCCTGACAGGCCATGTTTCTGTTTTAACCCTGAAATGGCACACCTGATTCAATTCATTAAATGCTTAATGATTAGTTATTAGAGTAGGAAGAGTAGGAATTAGTCAATTAATCAATTAGTCAACTACTCATTAAGCCTGTAATGAATTGAATCAGGTGTGCCATTTCAGGGTTAAAACAGAAACGTGGCCTGTCAGTGGGTCCCTGCAGGAGAGGTTGAGAATCACTGGATTAAACAATCAAGTGAAAAGTATTAAAGTTTATTCCAATTTAATAAAGTTGAAGGGCAATATATGTTTTTTGCAGGAAACCCATTTTAAGAACTCCTGTCATAAAAGCTTGATGAGGTCATGGGTTGGTCAGGCGTCCACTCGGGATTTAATTGTAAAGCTAGAGGCACAGCCAATTTAATTAATAAGAACACTCCATTTAATCCTTCTAAAGATATTTCAGACCCCAATGGTAGATATGTGATCGTTTTAGGCACTCTTTATCTTCTGTCTTTAGCTTGTGTTTGCTTTTGCAGCGAGTTAAACAAAGGCTTAGTAAAAGTCGTAGACAGTTGTCAGGGTCAAACTTTGTTTACTGAAGCCCAATTTGTGAAACTGTAACACAAATAAACAATGATATCAAAAAAATATATCTTACAATATTACATTCAGTTCACATAGATCAAAACAACATTTAAGATGCACATAAATCGCCTTTACATAACATAGAAGATAGCTGTGTTAAGGACAAACAATCAAGCCTTTACAATAATGTGCCTCAGGTTACATTTAACATGTCGTATGTAAATCGTTCTCAAACATGCATAACCTATCAAAACACATGAAATCATATTTTACTGCTTAGATTAGTCTTTGAAACTTACAGATTGTGCCGTTTCAAGAGCGAAACAAGAGGGATGGACGTGAATGCACCTCTATACTCTGCACCATGAGCTCTAGAATCCAAAATGGCTGATAAATTGTTAAAGGCAACATATTCCTTAGTGACCACAAGGTGTCAGTATTAACAAAGTAAACTATAATATAACTAAGGCCAGGATACTCCCCGCCCGGCATCAACAGATGTCACATCAGACTTGAGGAACAGTAACAAAGGCGTCAACATTCAGATCGTTAAGTCACCTTAATTTGTGCCCTTTGAAACCAGAAGAACAACTTCAGTGACTGGTCTCAGGAAGAATCTTTGTTCACCTTTCTTTATGATTTTTACTTCAATCTTTCTGACTTTGCCATCCTCACTTGGGTAAGTTTTAGTTATAATCCCAACTGGCCAGTCATTTCTTTTCTCCTGGGCTATGTAACGAACCTACATATTAATAATAATATACATAAAATGTATTTAAGGGGGCCGGAAGGCCAATTTAGCTCAAAGGGAATGATTCATCGATTTGCAATGAATCATTGACCGAATCACTATGGAACCGAGCAAATGACTCGTTTAGAGTTCATTTGAACGGGCCGTAATTTTAACCTTGGCAACACATATAAATATCCAATCTATAGTGAAACACTATGTATTAGCAAGGTAACTTTAGATCGACAGTACAAGACATTAAATGTGTAAGCACAACACAAGGCAAATATCTTTTCAAATATAAACAAGACTTTATTGATTATTCTAAACACATAAAACTAAGGTCTAAACACAATCACACACACACACATTCATACGAGGCGCAGAGGAAGAGAGAGAAAGAGAGAGAAAGAGTGAGTTTTCAGAGTGAGATGCACTTTGCAAGACATAAACCTGAACGAACCACCAAGCATTAAATTAAACCTTTGTTTCTTAGACAGGTTATTCAATTTAAATTAAAACACCAGTTTAGTTACAGTCTGGAGTACTTGCTCGTCTTTGTGTTGCTTAGGCCAGGGAATTCCCTTTGTGCGGTGCTTCGTCCAAGGAGTTTCCCGGCTGGGTCCGCGAGGCTGGTTGTCTTTGGAGTGTCTGGCTGGAAGTTTTTAAACCGCCGGTCACGTGATGTGTTGGCGGATGGATAAACAAGAGTCTTTACAGTTCGAAGTGCGTTGCAGGAGAGACGTGTAAACGAACTTTACAGCAAACTTAACTTTGAACCGAGACTTTTACGAAAAAGTAAAATACAACTAAGAAAAAGAAAGGAAAGTGAGACGAATAGTTAGATGGCTTGAATGAAGCTGTTTTAAACCCTGATCTTGATTAGGGTCATTTGTCTCTATGCGTCTACATGGTTACTATAACCATCGTCTGCTCCACCCGACTTGTTCTGCCGAGAGTTGTTTTTTAGAGAGAGTTAGAGAGGGAGAAAAAGAGGGGTTTAAGATTTTAAACTCAAAGTTTGTCCAACCTCCAGGATGAGTTCTGGCCAATCAGACACTGGTTTAATTTAGGAGGTGGATCTGTGATCTGCTTGGGTTCCAGCAATTAGCAGAGAACAAAAGATCACAGTTTAGACATTATAGATTATCATAATCATACAAAGCATTTTACACAGATTTCAAACAAGCCATCTTTTGAATTAAGGGCATACGATTATTTTGATTGGAAGCACGATACTCGTTCATTTATACACACAGTTATAATCACCATTACATGATTTATATGGAATCTAAGATTTATATGTAATCTAAGCATAGTACAAACATGAATTGTTGGAACAACAATAATTATGATGTTTGATTATAAGTCCACTGAGCATTGTTCTGTGTGAGTTTTAATATGTAATATGTAAAGGTCTCTCATGAAAGCTGTGGTCTGTTTCACGTCTCTGTCCGGTTCAGCAGTGGTGATGCTGAGGGAGGTCAAAGGTGGTCAGGCCCCTTTGGTGGTCAGGCCTGTTTAACCATTTGTGAGGAGAGTTGTCTTGCTTAAGAATAAAACAGTGACAAGTTCTTCCTGCTTTGGCTTATCTCTGGAGGGAGTCTTGGCCATAAAAATCCTCTCTGGAGGGGGTGCCTAGACTAGCTGGCGCCGGGATCTTTTATGGCTGAATTAGTGATTGAGTTCTGTTTGAATGAATCAAATGGAAGATTCATTTGTGTTTGGTTCATCCTTAAATTCGCTACAGCATCTTTCAGAAGCACAATGTCTCCATTCTGTAGGTTTGGCTTTGCTGTGCGCCACTTGCAGCGTCCTTAAAGTCCACTCAAATTTTCAATCTTCCATCTTCCCCAGAAGACATTGGCTAGATACTGAACGCAACGCCACTGAGCTCTGCACAGATCGTGGTTTTCAAATTGGCCAGGTGGTACTGGTGGGGCTCCAACTTTCTGTGTAAGAAGCATTGCTGGTGTTAGTATCATTGGTTGTTCTGGATCAGTAGAGACTGTAGTTAAGGGACGAGCATTCACAATTGCACTTACTTCTGCCATGATCGTTATTAAAACGTCATGTGTAAGTCTTGCAGGGCTGTGTTGAAGGAGCATGGCATCGAGGATACGCCGGGCAACTCCAATCATACGCTCCCAGGATCCAGCCATATGTGAAGCGTGTGGAGGATTGAACTGCCAGCAGCATTGATTATCAGATAGGTAAGCTTGGATGTATGTGTTGTGGCAACCTTGCTTGTCAATTTGTAGCTCTTTGCAGGCTCTCACAAAGTTGGTTCCACAATCAGACCTCAAGATCTTAGCGGGGGCTCTGATTGCAAAGAAACGCCGCAGGGAATTAATAAAACATGAGGCACTCATAGACTCAATCACTTCTAGGTGAATCGCCCATGTAGTCATGCAAGTAAATATTACCGCCCATCTTTTGGCTTCTGCCGGACATCCTCATGTTTTCCTGACCGCGACTGGCCATGGACCGAAAACATCCAGCCCCACGAATGTGAATGGCGGGTCTATGTGTAATCTGTCAGCTGGTAAATCTGCCATGATCTGTTCCTCTTGTTTGCCTCTCAATTTGTGACAGGTGACACAGTTGCAGCTGGAGATGCTGACCGATCTCTTACCTCCAACAATCCAGTAACCACCTGCCCTGATGTCACCTTCCGTGAGATGTCGGCCTTGGTGACATACCTTCTCATGAAAGTGTCGAATCAAAAGCTGAGTAACATGATGTTTACCAGTTATGAGAGCTGGATACAGTTCTTCAGATGGTAATTGAGCTCTCCCCAACCGACCTCCTACTCTGATAAACCCTTCTGAGTCAATGAATGGACAGAGTTTGCTGAGAGGACTTGACTTTTGGACAGACTGACCTTGTTCTAGGCGTTTAAAGTCATCTCTGTAGACTTCTCTCTGAACAGTTTGAATGATTGTAGCTTTTGCCTGCTTCAGCTGCTCTTCCTCCTTATGCTTGTTACAAATGTGCCATCCGCAACAGACATCTCCCGACCCAGACTTAACACACTTTGCTATGTGTTGCAATCGTCCAATAGCCTTTAACAGGGAGCTCCATCTGGAGAATCGTTGGAACCTTTCACTCCCAAGGTTTCTTTGTGACAGGCTAGTCCCACAGGTAATGCACTCAGGACGAAGCTCTACATCTGTTTCAGGACTGACGAGGGTGTAGGACCTTTTTTCAAGTTCATTTTGTCTTGTGTGTAGGAGGAATGGAGGCCCCGTAAGCCAATATGATGAAATCAGTTGCTCTGAGGGGAATCCTCTGCTAGCAGCATCGGCTGGATTAAGATGAGTGGGCACAAAGTTCCATTGATGCGGTCCCGTAGAATGTTTAATGCGTTGTACTTGATTGTGGACATAGACGTGAAAACGCCTTGTCTCATTGAAGATGTATACTAGCACTACTTTAGAGTCAGTGTAGAATCTCACATCATCCAGTGTTGTGTCCAGCTGTTCTTGAAGCATCTCTGCTACTTCCACTGCTAGTACTGCCGTACATAACTCAAGTCAAGGGACTGTGACATCCGGCTTTGGAGGAAGTGGATCGTGCTAGCATCTGTTGAGCTCTGCGCAGTACATCAATGGCCTCAGCTTCGGAACTGAATGATTTTAGCCTGATCGTCCACATAAAAATGGCGCTCGATGAAGAGCCTTGCATCACTTCCATACTCCAACTCTCCCTCTACAGCTGTTCTCTTGAGCCCGTATACAGCTACTGATGGGGAGGGGCAATTGCCAAAAACGTGGACCCTCATGCGGTACTCCACAATATCTCCATCAAGGTTGTGATCCTTAAACCACAAGAAGAGCAGGTAATCTCAATATTCCTCTTTGACCAGAAAGCTGTGAAAGATTTGCTCAATGTCTGCCATCACAGCATAGGAGTCAGATCTGAAGCGGATGACCACACCTATCAGGCTGTTGTTCAGGTCTGGGCCTTTAAGGAGAACTTGATTTAAGGATATGTTGTTGTATTGAGCACTTGAATCAAACACTATCCTGATCGTCTCTGGCTTTTGTGGGTGATAAATGCCAAAACTTGGTAGATACCAACATTCCTTGTTGTCTTCAAGAGGGGGAGCAATCTCAGCATGTCTTTTTTTTAACATTGTCTCCAAAAATTCCACATAATGGTCTTTCATGTCCGTCTTCTTTTTCAGATAACAACAAAGTGATAATAGACGACTGACAGCCTGGTCTCGGTTATTAGGCAAACACTCTCTGGGACAGCGGAATGGGAGTGGAGCCACCCAACTGTTTGCTTTTTCTTTGGTAAATTCGTTGTCCATAATATCCAGGAGAGCCTCATCTTCTCCAGATAGTGCGAACATGTTGTCTTCTTTGGTTTGTTTGCAGATATGCTTCCCAATGTCATGAGCTCGTTTTGTGCTCCTTATGAGTCTGTGTTCTTCACTTATAAACCTTTCTTTAGAACAGATGCTGTTTTTGCCAGGTGTGAGTAAGCTGGGCCTGCCGTTCTCAAGCACACTAGTTTTGAAAGTGCTCACCGGGGGTTTGTGAGCTCCACCGAGGCAAACATCTCCTACATTCACCCATCTCAAGTCGAGGAGTTGGCCATATGGAGCATTGTGAGGACCATTGCGCTGTTTACGGACCTTGTGCGCACGGATAAGATCTCTCCCTATAAGAATGAGAATGTCAGCTGCGGGATCCAGTGGAGGTATCTGAGAGGCAATGGCTTGAAGATGAGGATGGTAAGCAGCAGCTTCATGAGTGGGACTCTCCATTCTGTTATCAGGGATCGAATTACACTCTATGAGTGTTGGAAGCCACATTGATACTTTCCCATCCAAGGATTCAACCACAAAGTCTTTTGCTGTCCTCCCACTAGTATCAACTGTGCCTGAGCATGTTCTCATTGTGTAAGGGAAGACTTCAACTTGAACATTGAATGTATGAAAGAAGGCTGACCTCACTAAAGAGAGGTTACTCTGATCATCCAACATTATGTACATACGCTTCTTTTCTTCAGAACAACCGTCAGGGTAAACATTGACTAGGCACATTTTTGAGCATGACTTTCCTTGTAACCCTGTTCCACATATTTCTGTGCAGATGGACGTGGTCACTGTGGAGCTTGGTTCCGCTTGCTCCTCGCCTTGAGCCTCTGTTGGTGTGGCGGGTCCCTTTTGGAGCCATGGAGCTGGACCATCTTTAAGAGAAGAGACATGGTCATGGCTATTGCATTCTGAACAATGGATAGTCACCCTGCAGTCTTTGGCCCTGTGGTCTGAAGAAACACAGCACTTGTAGCAGATAGAGTTCTCCTTAATAAACCTCTTCCTTTCAGCTAAAGACTTCATTCTGAAACCTCTGCATTTCAATAGTGAATGGTTCTTTTTATGGAGGGGACAGTGTCTTGTCAGGTCAACTGAGCTGGTGTTGGAACTTACAGACAAGTTTGATTCAACCTCTGTTTTGCTGGAAAAGATAGAAGGTCTGAATCTTGACTGCTTCATTTGGATTCTTTCAGCTTTAAGAGGCAATGTATTAGAAGATTGAAAAGAGAAGCTGGGATCTGTTCTCATTTCAGCATTTTCATTGACAAACTCAACAAAGTATGAAAAAGGTGGATAATGAAGTAGATATTGTTTTTTGTACTTTGTTCCCTTAACTACCCATGCTTCCTGAAAATTGTGAGGTAATTTTTCGACAATAGAGTTTATTCCCTTTGATGTGTCAAGGAATCCAAGACCAGGTAGATTGCCTTCCTCTTTTACTGCTTGCACTTCCAGGAGAAGATCTGTGAGTGCTTGCAGCTGATTGAAGTCTTTGTGAGAAATCTTAGCGAAACTCTCTAAACGTTTGAATAAAGATGCTTCGATTACCTCTGGGGGACCATATTTTCTGTCTAAACGTTGCCATAAATGTCTAAGTCCAGCTTCAGGATCATGTGCATGGGCCGTTCTTATTCTCAGAGCGTGCCGGAGGGACTCACATTCAAGCCACTTAGTAAGCAAATCGATCTCTTCATTGCCTTTTAGATTTAGACCATCAATGGTGTTCAGAAACGCTGTTTTCCAGAGTATGTAATTCTCTGGCTTGTTGTTAAATACTTTGAACCTGCAAGTGAGAATATCACGGCGTGCAAGAGACACTGCAAGATCAGACACCTCGCTGGATCGAGGTACTGGAGTACTTGGCGAGCAGGTGTTTCTCACATGAGAGGGAAAGCAATTTGGCTGTCTTGTATGCTGATACCCCATTTGGTCATGTCTGCTTGCTGCATTTACGTTAGGAGTAGACTGGCTGATTCCAGGAATATCTTTGTGCTCTGCATTGCTTGATCATTCTCTTTCTTCATACTCTGGTTCTGTGAAAAGTGTGTCCTAATGTATTCTTCTGTGCGTTCAGCAGCTAAAGAACTACCCCTTTCAGTTTCGTCGTTTGAACAGATTGCGGCAGATTCCAACACCCTTGCTGCTGCGAGGGCTGCTTCAGCTTCACCCTCCTCTTTCAGAGCATTCAGCGTTGCTTCAATCCTAGCCTTTTCGATCTCCATATCTATTTGGCGCTTTGCAAACTCAGCTCTTGTGCGTGCGGCCTCTGCCTTAGCGCGCGCTTCAGCTGCAGCTTGGCTTGCATTAGATTTATGAGAGCGACATGAGGATGAAGTGTTGCTAGTCAGATTTAGCCTCTGACCTGGTTTCAAGCTTGGAAGCTTGGCTGTGTTTCGATGAGTGGGACATTCTGGTTCTTTCAGCAGATAGAGCGCATGTAGTCCAGTATTAAGCTCTCAATGTGAAGTCAATCTTTTCACTCTTCTGCCCTCAGCTTGTGTTTGCTTTTGCACTGAGTTAAACAAAGGCTTAGTAAAAGTCGTAGACAGTTGTCAGGGTCAAACTTTGTTTACTGAAGCCCAATTTGTGAAACTGTAACACAAATAAACAATGATATCAAAAACATATATCTTACAATATTACATTCAGTTCACATAGATCAAAACAACATTTAAGATGCACATAAATCACCTTTACATAACATAGAAGATAGCTGTGTTAAGAAGGACAAACAATCAAGCCTCACAAGTATGTGCCTCAGGTTACATTTAACATGTCGTATGTAAATTGTTCTCAAACATGCATAACCTATCATATTTTACTGCTTATATTAGTCTTTGAAACTTACAGATTGTGCCGTTTCAAGAGCGAAACAAGAGGGATGGACGTGGATGCACCTCTATACTCTTCACCATGAGCTCTAGAATCCAAAATGGCTGATAAATTGTTAAAGGCAACATATTCCTTAGTGACCACAAGGTGTCAGTATTAACAAAGTAAACTATAATAAAACTAAGGCCAGGATACTTTATGATAATCAAGTCACCTTAGCAAGTGTTTATGCCCCTAACTGGGATAATCCAGACTTTTTTGTAAAACTTTTTCTAAATTCCCTGACCTGAACTTCTACCAATTGATTATGGGAGGCGACTTTAACTGTGTCTTGAATACTGCTTTAGATAGTGTCACAACCCGGCTCAAAGGCCATGACAAATTCGAAGAGAACGCGAAGGATTGCCGAAAGTAAACATTTATTGTAAGAACTTACTAAGAGGTAACAGCAAGTAGCGCGTGTTGGTCAGTGACATCAGTGATGTAAATGTGGATGAGTGACTGTTGCAAAGTTTGAGTGTTTAAAAGTAAAAGTAACAGAACATAATATAATCCAACAAAACAAAGATGCGCTGCTGGCAGGAGTGAGACCAGATCAGAGAGAGAGCGAGAGATCCAAAGGGCCGGAGTATTTATCTTTCCACAGATTCTAGCGCAGGTGCTCCCAATCCGGCGCTGATACCTTCAAAGACAAACGGGAAACAGTGAACTGCCCAACACCACACAGCAAAACACCCAACTATGCATGGCCGTCACTCCCTCGCCCTTAAAGTCGGTGTCCCCAAGGATCACCGGCCTAGCAGTAACACCTAACAAAACTACTCCACATATATCAATAACCTAAACTACATCAATATGACACAAAGACGATATCTAACCTCCGTCCCAGCCACTTCACCTGCAAATTTCCCCATCTATTCTCATTAATCCTAGGACCTGAAAAACAAATTAAGAAAACATATACAGAAGAAACAGACATATGAATACGAGGCAAGAGTACACGAGACAACATCAACTTGGAGCTCATACTAATCCCCATCAATGCAGAGAAGCACGAGAAAGTGTATCTGCAATAATATTCTCTGACCCCTTT
>CM070825.1:13632252-13659752 GCA_036326025.1 Chrosomus eos
AATCGATTATTAACCGTTAACTGATAAGATTATATTGGCATTAAATAAAAATAAAATTGAGGCGTATCTGTGACCCATTAAAAATACCAAAAAAATATGTTTTTATCAAAGGGTTTATTTTAACGTGCAAACAGCAGCATACAGAACAGATCAACAACAGAACAGCTTCAAAAACAGGATTCAAATCAAATTTCCACGCACCGGCCGCATTTCTGACAGTGACAACAGAGAAAAACAGAATAAAATAATATAAATAAAAAACATACAATAAGCCTACAATAAATATATATATTTTTCGCTTAAATAATTAATAAATTACGATGCCAAAAAGAAAACACTGAATCAGTTTGAAGTGTTGAAAAACCGGCTTTTGTTTTTCTCCATCAGAATACGTTTTTCCGTCAAATAAAAATAGCAGGCCTACCTCAATCCACAGCTTGTCTAGTTTTTATTTTAAAAAGTAGCATTACAGTCTACATGCTGTTGTTGTGTAAGTCTGGAGCGCAGCCTGTGGACTGTTAGACCCGCGGCGGAAAACACCGTCTCCGATGGCACAGATGTTCGGGAACAGAGATAAAGTCTCGCTGGAATGGCCAGCTTCGGGAAGCGCCTTTCATTTGCTTGTGGGTGTTTGCTAAGCAAGTGATATTGCATTGTAGGCTACTTGCACTATTGCTTTTTTTTAATACCCCGCAGCATATTTTGCAAGTAACTTTGTCGCCCTTTCTGTCCACATAGTAGCTACTACTTTTCGCTCGCTTCATTTTGCTTCCTCAGGGAGAATATGTCTGTTCGCGCGTGTGGTTGCGCAACCCGCATATCGACGCGCCCGCAGTGAGTTAACAAATATTGGCTATATATAGTATGTTTTTTATTTAACCATGAAGCAAAAATATATATATAAAAAGCTTTAAAAACAACAACAACAACAACAACAACAACAACAAAAAAACGTTTAACTGATAGTATTAATCGGTCAAAAATTTTACTTTCGGTTAACGGTTAAACGGTCAATATGAGCATCCCTAACCCAGCCACATCCTTTTTCAGTCGAGGCCAAAAGAAATGTTTTAGGACATTAAGGTACGTTTTACGGACACCAAAGTGCCCACAGTCGTCATGTGCCACCTTCAAAACAACGGGACAAAACTTCGCTGGTACGACTACCTGAAAAACATCACCTTTCACAACCTGCGTGAAGTTGGCCCCCGACCCAACGCAAAACGTTGTCAAACTATGCTCAATCGTTTGTGCTCCGTTTGTGCTGGTTTGTGCTGTAAAAAGTTTCGTTTGTGCTGTTTCGTTTTTTAGATATTAGTGAACAAACTCCATCGCACACCTGCAGTTGATAGGTGCGTCGGATAATAGGACCAAACCGTTGGGTTGTAAAATATTGGAAATTGAATTATAGTCGATGATGTCACCAGCCCCCCCACATGCTCCAAAATCACCCAAAATAGACGCAACCGTTTGTGCTCCATTTGTGCTGGTTTGTGCTGTAAAAAGTTTCGTTTGAGCTGCTTCGGTTTTTTAGATATTAAAATAATATTAGGTGGTCATTCTGAGGTCACTCAGCCCCCTACATGCTCCAAATTCACCCAAAATAGTCTCGTTCGTTTGTGCTTCGTTTGTGCTGATTTGTGCCGGTAAATTTTTCGTTTGTGCTGCGTCGGGTTTTAAAATATTAGACATTAAATTATTGTTAATGACGTCACCAGCCCCCACATCCTCAAAATTCACCCAAAATATTCTCGTTCGTTTGTGCTTCGTTTGTGCCGGTAACATTTTCGTTTGTGCTGCGTCAGGTTTTAAAATATCAGACACTGAATGAAAGAGAATTATAAACGGTGACTTCACCAGCCCCCTACCCGCTCCAAATTTACCCCAAACAGGCTCAATCTTTTTTCTTTTTTTTCTTTTTTTTTTTTTACAGTAGGCTAACTACAGTTGAAGTAACAAGGTAAGACCGAAACGGCAAACCAAATCACAATATTTACTGAACTGTTACCTATGCGGTTTCAACTTTTAACGGACACTGCGGATCGCAGGATGTGTGGAATGTAACACAAACTCCAAGGTAAGTGTTTTTACTTACTGTATATTGTTTTTTTGCGCAACACGCGCATTTTTTAATTACCGGAAGATATCTTCAACACCGCGACCGCGGCAGCTGGTAAGTGGTGATTCATTCCCAGTGAAGTGATTTTGATGTTTATTTAATTATTATTATTATTTTACAAGAACGATGTGAAGAGAGCATGCAGATATATTCCTGTGTGTAGCCTGAAGAAGTGACGTTACGTTAGCTTGCTGTTTGAGGGAGAAAAGTTTCACTCACAGGCGTCGAGGGGTCTTGTCTTTTTTTATGCCATTTGACTAAATTATTATTATTACAGTATTTATTTAAAAAAAATGTAGAGTGCCTTAAAATAATTATCACAACAACACAAGGCTTATACTGATTTTCTCATTCTCTGAATTATCATTATAAAAATAAAAACAATTCAGAACAGGATTAAAATATATTTTAAATATGACAAAAACATTTTCTTTCTACAACAGCAAAGACTGTAAACTGTAAAAGCCTGTAAACTCAATAATATCTCTGTTAATAAACTCAATAATAAATCAGATTAATGCTACATTGTGATTTTTAGTAGGTGCCAACAGAATTAACACACACATACAGTTTAGTTTCCTTATTTATATTTTTGATTAGACATAATCAATCAAAATGCAACTTGAAATCATGATCACAGTATTGTGTAGGCTACTGTAGTAGACACACAAGCACACACACCTCTGTCTATATAGATCAGGGATGGAAATTAACTTTTTTGTCCACCGGCCACTGTGGCTGGTGGATTTCAAAATCTACCAGCCACTCAATGTTTTTACCAGCCACTTTCTTGTTTTTAACCGACAATGTGTAACTGCATGTGAAAATTAATACTACAAGATCTACAATACTTAAGCAGTTTATTTAATCTCAAGTCTCAATGCAATACTGACATTTTCTCTTTCTCTCTTATACACACACAAACCATGAACTGATATACATTTGATTAAATGAGTAGGGCAGATTAAACAAAAAACTGAACCGATGCTGAACCGCACTCTATGCTGGACAGGGAACTACACTAACCTTTTCCACTGCTGGCACTTGCGCTACTAACTTTTTCAGTTACTGGCGCAAAACATGATTTAGTCGCACAAATTATTTATAGTAAGGTATGGATAATACAGAACAATAATGAAACTGTATTGCATTAGTGGTGGAACGGTACACAGAAGTCACAGTTCGTTTCATAACTCGGTTCAGACATCACAGTTCGGTACGATTTCGGTACAATGGAGTGAAAAGCAAAACAAAAATGCAGAAGGCATTTTTATAAATGTCTTAAGCCTTGTATTTTTAAGTTGTATACGTTTTATTAATAAAGGCATAGAACCAGTTTATTTGTAGTGCACTGACAATAGTTTTATACAATTCGTTTATTAATTAAATTAATAAAAAGACAAAAAGACCTCGAGATATGTTTGGTAAATTTATTTGTTTTCCTTAATTTTAATTAACCTTAACTTTATTCTCATCTGAATTATAAATAATTGATTTCCGTATAAAATAATACACCATTAAAAACACATTTGATTTTCTTTTTTAATCGATGTAGTGAATCAAGTGAGTCATGTGCTGAATCAAGTGAGTCATGTGCTGAATCAAGTGCCGAATCAAGTCCCGAGCCGAGTGAATCAAGTGAGTCAAGTGCCGAGCCGAGTGAATCAAATGAGTCAAGTGCCGAGCCGAGTGAGTCAAGTGAGTCTAGCCAAGTGAGTGAATCCAGTCAAGTCAGTGAATCATCAAGTCAAGTGAGACGCCGCCGCAGGAGGAGGAGGAGGACTCGTTTGCCTCGACAGGCTCCGGAGGGCGTTCTCAGACGCCTCGCCCTGTCGGCCCCGCCTCTGCGCCTCGCCCTGCCGGCCCCGCCTCTGCGCCTCGCCCTGCCGGCCCCGCCTCTGCGCCTCGCCCGCCTCTGCGCCTCGCCCTGCCGGCCCCGCCTCTGCGCCTCGCCCTGCCGGCCCCGCCTCTGCGCCTCGCCCTGCCGGCCCCGCCTCTGCGCCTCGCCCTGCCTACGTCTCACAAGCTCAGGGAGGCTTTTTCCAGCCCAGATGGTCTACCTAGAGTTTTCCCCAAGTATTTTTTTGGGGGGGGGGCAGTAGGAGGCTCAACGAGAGGACCATGGAGGCCGCGCCGCCATGGTTTCATGAAAGGGCTTCACCACCATGTTCTCTTACATGTTCTCTTTATATGAAACCTGATGTATTTCAGGTTTTTTTATGTATCTGTTTTACTCCTCCTGTTTGTTTCTTCTATTTTAATTTTTACATTTTTACTTAGGTACATAGGTTGTTCTGAGTATGTGTTCTGTTTGATACATTTCAGGGTTTTGTTCTTCAATATCCTGCCTTGTCAAACTCTTAAATAAACTAAACTAAACTAAACTAAAAAAACCATGGCCTACCGAGGAGGCTTCACCACCGTGGCCGTCGGCACGCCCTGCTCCGCCCTGGCCGTCGGCACGCCCTGCTCCGCCCTGGCCGTCGGCACGCCCGGCTCCGCCCTGGTCGCCCATGCTCCACGGCCCAGGCCCGCCTTGCCTGTGTCCTCCCCCCTCCCCCAGGATCGCCTTCGCTCTGCCCCCGCCTGGATCGTTTTAGGACCGTCTGGAAGCCGCTCCTTAGAGGGGGGGTTATGTGACGATCTGCGGCTGGAGTGCCCGCTTCAGCCTTTGGGGGGCACTCCTTCCTAGTTTATTGTTTCCTTTATGTTTTACCCTGGACTGATTATGGTTGATTTTATGCACCTGTGTTTTATTATCTTGTTTAGCGCACCTGTCTTAAGCCTGAGTTTTCCCTTTGTTCATTGCTGAGTATTGTAAGTGTCATACTGCATCCTGAGCGTTTTGCTAGTTCCTAGTTTCTTCGTGTTTTCAAGTTTCACAGTTCCTGGACTCCCTGCCTGTATCTGGTCTTCCCGTTTGCCTAATCCCTGCATTGTATGTTTGCTGATCTGGACTGCTTACCTGGTTTTGACCCCTGCCTGTTTCCCTGTACCTGTCTCTGGATTCTCCTCTCAATAAAGCCTGCGTTTGGATCTCCACTGTCTGTTTCCACTGAGCAGTTTCATGACAATACCATTAACACAATTCATGTTGTTTTCACACAAAATGCTGTCAATTAACACGTTTCTAGAATGCCTACATCTTCTTTACATATAAGCATACCCGATACCAAAATCATGGATCTTTATAGTCTTTTTTACAAATGCTTTAACGCAGCTTGCCAGAAATGAAGACCTAATGTTCCAAACCATAGATACAGTATAAAGCCTCTACTTCAAAAATATCACCTCAAAAGTATTGAAACAAATATTGGGGGAAAAAAATCAAACAGCTGATAAGCATTTTTAAATGACTGATCATTACAGTAAGAAATAGCTGATTCCAATCTCAATCAGAGACATAGCCAGATGTTGAAGACTTTCCATTACATGGACATACACAATAAAAAGGCACTCTTTGGATTAGTTTTGTTCAAAGCAACACAGAACCAAACAGAGGAAAAAGAAAGAAAATGCCTGGACGATGGAGAGGACTAGTTAGACGATGGAGAGGACTATTTAGACGAGGAAGAGGACTAGTTTGACCAGGACAAGGGAAAGGGAGAGGGAGAAGGAGAGCTAGGGGAAGAGGAGTAAGAATGCGTGGTGCTGTTCAAAGGAGAGTTAGAGCTGTTGTCACGGATGAACAGAGCCACCATCATAGACCATGTGATAAACCATGGTCTATCATTGAGAGAGGCTGGTGAAAGAGTCCAGCCTAATCTCAGACGGTCAACCGTTGCTTCCATTATCCGGATTTTTCAACAAACCAACAGGTAAGTCATGCATTTCATGAGGGCTATCAATGCAGTGGCTATTTACTGTATTACAGTAACTGCTGGCCACCAGCATGGTCAAGACACTTGACCAGGTATAGTCAAGTGCTGGTTTGGCCCTGCAGAAAAGCCAGATTGGTCCCTACAACACAGAGTGCCTTCTTTTAGACGACCTCCACCAACAACTGCTGCCAGAAGCAGAACAGGTGGGCGGAAACATGAGGACATTTGTGATTACATGGGACAATGTAGCATTCCACCCTTGCAATCACAAACTGAAAATCCAAGAATGATTTCCCTTTTTTTTTCCTCCGTACTCTCCTTTCCTCTGCCCCATTGAGGAATTTCTTTCTGCTTGGAGGTAGAAAGTTTATGATCATCGGCCTAAAGACCAAATGTCCCTCCTCGATGCCATGGATGCTGGCTGGAGTGGATAAGGGGTGGATAAGGCATGCCAAGCGTTTCTATCCAAGGTGTATAGCGAGAGACAACATACGATGTGATGTAGATGAGAACATGTGACCAAATGCTGAAGATCGTATCGATTAGAACAGGTCATTTTGTTTTATTTTTGCACACTTTAAACCAAAGGCCATGTATGTTTCTCTTTTTTGTTTCGTTTTGTTGATCACTGACAGCAATTTCATATAATAAAGCCTTTACTGCAGCAATTATGTCACTTACTGTTTTTTATTCAGTTGTACATTCTATAAAGTATTGATGACTCCTTCATATTTAGATATTATGTTGTACACATACTATCTATCTAATGAACCATGAATTCATGGAAAAATGGATTTCATACTGTATGTTCTATAAAGATTGAACTGAAACATGACAAGTAATGCAGTTTTTGTAATGCAACCAACTGTTAGTATTTTGACAGTCATTGCGCTATGATTGACTGTGTGTTCATGTTGGATAGAAAATGAGTGCTAGTGTTTTGACCGAATGATTCAATTTTGAAACAGGTTTGCAGTGTTTTGATAGAGTTAGTGTATATAGAAAAAGGTTTTTAGCGCTTTGAAATGCAGAGTTTGTATTTATTTAACAAACTGTGGTTTCGGTCAGAAAATTAACTATTTGGCTAATTGTGTGATGTAGGTGTGTTGCTGTGTTAAGAGTTTAGAAAAAGTATTTTAAGAATTGGCAAACGCTTCTTAGCAATTGAAAAAAACTGTAATTCTGATTGCTTATAGATTTAGATGCACTTTTATGAGCTCTACTTTTATGGCTGTTTGTTAGTCTACTGTAAGTGGATGACTTAATACTCAGTTTTTCAGATTTATAAAATTAGCATATGAACACAACTTAAAAAAAATATTTGAAACGAAAAGAGGGTGCATATTACAGAAAAGTGTCAATAGAACAAAATGCCTTTGAGGGGGAAAATTACATTTTGATTGTTTTGATTATTTTTGTTTAAAAGCAAACTGTCCATTTTGATGTACAGAATGAGCAGGAGCTGGAACAGAGATTTCATTGGAACAGAGAACATGAGATTAAATAAAGTTATGTAAAGTTTGCTATCTCGACTGGTGCCAGAAACTCAATGATTTTTTTTAAACAAGCTGCAGTGTTTTTAATTAAGGTCCTTCCTTTAAAAACCAGACTGCATTCTGTAGTAGAGTTTTGCGAACTCTCTCACCTGTTGGATTTTAATGATGTGGCTCTTAAGGACATTTTCCGCTTTGGGCTAAACGAACTGGTGAGGTCTAAATTTCCATGGGGAAAAAATATTTTTTCCCTGGCCCAATTCATTGACTATACCCGTCTTTTGAGCGGTTCTCCATTTACTGTGGGTTTTGTGGACGAGGAGCCCCGCAACCCCACAGTACCCGCCAAGCCTGAACCTTTTCACGTCATGCCTTCCAATCCAGAGTCACTTCACATCATGCCTGCCAAGTCTGAGCTTCTTCACATCATGCCTGCCGAGTCTGAGCTTCTTCACATCATGCCTGCCGAGTCTGAGCTTCTTCACATCATGCCTATAGAGCCTGAGCTTTACGTCATGCTTGCCCAGCCAGAAAACTGTTCACGTCATGTCTTCCCAGCCAGAGACTGTTCATGATATGTCTGCGGTGCCTGTGTCTTCGGTCGAATTGGCCGCCACCACGCCAGAGTCTCTTTCCAAGACGCCACACTCCCTGAGCCCTCAGTGACTGCAACACTGGATGTCTGTTTCTGAGCCGGTGTCTGTTCCAGCCCATAACTCCATAGCTGCCCCCAAGAAAATTTTTTGGTAACACTTTATTTTACGACCCGCAAACAACTGCGTAAGTACACCGAAATTATGGTGTAGGTTTCTGCAATTATAGCGTACTTCCGTGTAGGTATGAGGGAACAATATGTTAAGTTTTGGGTAATAAAGGGGTAACAAGCAGATATACAACCTGTAAATAACTTCGTAAGTAAATCGAAATTACGGTGTACGTTTCTGTAATTATAGCGTACTTCCGTGTAGGTATAAGGGAACAATATGTTACGTTTTGGGTAATACAGGGGTAACAAGCAGATATACAACCTGTAAATAACTTCGTAAGTAAATCGAAATTACGGTGTACGTTTCTGTAATTATAGTGTACCTCCGTGTAGGTTTAAGGGAACAATATGTAACGTTTTGGGTAGGCTAATTAAGGGGTAACAAGCAGATATACAAGCAAATTATTTATAATGTAATTATTTTAAAACTAACACAGGTAACTATTATGTTAATATATTCCAGGCAAAAATTGTACGTCTGTTGTATATAAAAATTATCATCACATTTCTGGCAAAATATGTTCTTGTGCAATTTTACAGGGTAATTTTGACATCTGTGGGTTCAAAATGAAACGTGTATGGCTGTATGTAAGCACAGTATGATAAAAAATGAATTTATTGGCTTTTCTTACTAGATTAATTAATGTTAAAGCAACCCACAGATGCCAAAATTAATTGTAAAATTGCACAAGAACATATTTTGCCAGAAATGTGATGATAACTTTTATACACAACAGACGTACAATTTTTGCCTGGAATATATTTACATAATAGGTACCTGTTAAAATAATTACATTATAAATAATTTGCTTGCATAGCTTGTTACCCTTTATTACCTTATACCTACACGGAGGTACACTATAATTACAGAAACGTACACCGTAATTTCAGTTTACTTACGAAGTTATCTGCAGGTTGTATACTATCTGCTTGTTACCCCTTTATTACCCCAAACTTAACATATTGTTCCCCTATACCTACACGGAAGTACGCTATAATTACAGAAACGTACACCGTAATTTCGGTTTACTTACGTAGTTGTTTGCGGGTCGTAAAATAAAGCGTTACCAATTTTTTTGGGGGTCAGTAGGTGGAGGCCGCACCTCCATGGTCCCCTGCACTGCCTGTGCAGCCCTGGCTTCCTGCACTGCCGGCGCCACCCACACCATGTCACGTCCCATGTCCTGTCCCCCTGCACGGACCTGGCCCCCCATCCCTCCCCCAAGACCTCCTCCGCTCCACCACCCTCCTGGAATTATGTTTTGTTTTGGTTTTGCCGGGCGTCAGGAGCCGCCCTTAGAGGGGGGGATCTGTCACGATTTGATCTTGTGTCTGTCACGTTTTGGTGTGTTCATGTCATGTTCCATGTCTGTCATGTGATTCCCTGTTTGTCATGTGATCCTGCCATGTGTCTTGTCATTGGTCAATCGTCTGTTCATTGTTCACAGGTGTCCCTTGTCTTGTCATTAGTCTGTGTATGTAAGCCCTCAGTTTTGCCATGTGTCCTGGTCAAGTTTTGTTTCCCTGTAATCACTGTTGGTAAGCGTCATGTTTGTTTTTGAGTTCATGCCACGTCATGTTTTTGTCTTATGCAGAGCCATGGAGAGAAAGAGTTCCGACACGTGCATAGACTGCCATAGTAACTCAGGAATGCGGAAGTACGCGTGTCATGGAGCAGCGATTAGTTCCAAAACACTGATAGTTCCAGCATTGAACCCCATTCATTTTCAGTGCTTCCGAAGTACGCTCGCTCTGTAAATTAATGAAATTAGTATTTGTTTTACTTTTACACACATTAGCCAACCTCTCGTGAATCTAGTCTGTAGTTATATGTTATGTAGCCAGGTTTAGTAAATGTTTATTGGAAGATAATAGGTTATTTGCAGCGATAGCTTACGTGACTAACACTTCACTAACGTAGCTAACTTACGGTAACCTGATGTAAATAATATAATAATATATTTTATAATATTTTATATATATATATATATATATATATATATATATATTATATATATATATATATATATAATACTATGCATATATATATTATATATATATATATATATATATATATATATATATATATATATATATATATATATATATATATATTATATTGTGTGTGTGTGTGTGTGTGTGTGGGTTAGGGTTAGTTATGTGTGATTGAAACATGTGTACTGTACACAGTACGTACATGTATTTGTGTGTTTTCTGATGAATGGTAGTCTAAGATTAGGGTAGGATGAAGGGGTACATTAGCCATACTGACTCATTAACTATCTCTCCGGTTTAATTTTATGAAGTTAATATTTACCGAACATTGCTGTAAATATAGTCGTTGCTTTCTACGTTATGGGAGCAGTCTATTTCCCTCCTAAATCATTCATTTGTACATACACAGTGTAATTATATTTTATGCTGGTTGGAATTCTGCACAGATTGCAGGCCTCTTTCCGTGATCACGAAGGTAGGCTAATGGCTGAATCGGAATTTATACGCAATATCACGGGAATCAATAGCCTAATACAGCCCAGTTGTGCTAAAGTAAATATCATGAGACGTCCATCATCAGATGAATGACATGGAAAAGTTAAGTTAGAGCCGCTAAAGCCAGTGCTACTACCCATGCGAACATGAACACTAAAGCTTTTCCTTCCAAAAACATAGCCTAAACGTATCTAAGTTGTCACCCTGCCTCTCCAAATGCAAAACTGACATTAACAAAATGCACTAACAGCTTAAAAAGTACTTGGGTGTGTGTTTTATGTTATAATTTACCGTTTGATAATGCAATCGCTGCTGTCTGTCCATAGAAGAACATGATAGCCCGCGTATGTTTTGGAACTATTGGGGCTTACATGAACCACGTGACAGCCGTCGCGGCGACATCAAAGCGTGTCGCAACTCTCTCTATATACGACTCTGGTCTTATGTTGTGATCATGTTATAATTATAAATAAACTGCTCTTGGGTTCTCTTCAAACTTGCTTCCAGTGGATCCCTTTACACATATTTAACTGATCATTAATTACATGTGTGAAACGGACAATGATGGATTTTGGTGTAATTTGTTTCGAATTGGGACTGGGGAATCACCGGGTCAGTAAGTGAACATGCATATTGCTTGCAAAACAGTAAAAACGTTGAACTTGAGAGAGACAATATCGACATGGAGTCGTCGTCAAATTACAAACACAAAAAAGGCTTTCAAATGTGAAAACGAAAAGAGGAATTCGAAAAATGAATGAGTACATTACCAAAAATAGGAAGCTTCTTTAATCGACAACTTTGCACAGAGGAAAGCCTGGAAAATGCAGCGATAATGTAAGTGAGCATCTTTTTTGTGTCTTTTTTAAGCCTATGTGTGTGTAGTCATAGCAGTGAGTAACAATGTGTTATGGTGCACTGTCACCAGTGTTTTTATTTTTATTTGTTTGTTGTGGTGCGCGTAGGATACTCTTGATTTTTTCTGTCATCTCATATATAAAAAAAAAATAAAAATCTAATCTCTGTTTATATGCTTTATGATGCTATCCTGTCCTATTCATGATAGCATACTCGTGGCCATTGCATCATCACATGCAGTAGTACAACTAGACTGTGTATGTACAGTAATTATACCAATCATGGACATTTATTACAATCTTTTACATAATGAACCAGTTTGTCTTTTCTTTTTTTGAAAGCCTGGCACTTCTGGCAACTCAAGAACTTTAAATAAAGGAAGTTTACAAGTTTGCAACAAATCAAGAGCAGAATCAGAACATGTGTTTGAAACGAGATGAGCAGATTATTATTATTTTTTTTCTCTACATGTGTTTGAAACAAGATGAGCCAGATTTTCTTGTTTTGTTTTTTCTCTTCATGTGTTTGAAACAAGATGAGCCAGACATTTTTTCTTTTGCTTTCTCGGAAGTGTGATTGAATGAAGCAAAGGCATTTTTACATGGTTCTTACTGATTATGTAGTCTACGTCTGCATCTCCCAACAGCGCTCCTGGATCGACAAGACTATCGTTTCCCACTAGAGCGCCAGTCTGAGCATTTACCCTTCAAAGGAGGCAAAGGCAGAGTTTAATCATTAATCTGTATTACAGTTGATGGTCTTTTTGTTTATGACTTTGGCTTTGTGTCAGTCTGGGCTCCCGTTACCTGCCTGTTGAGTTTAATGTTTTGTTTTTGGTTCATGTTACATGTAACTGGTTTAAACAAATAATGAAAATGTCTGGTAATGAAATAATAAAATTAATACAATAAATTGTAATGAAGTGTAATCATTTATCTGAACTTAAAATATATTTTACCATAATCCAAAAAAAGGTACAGCAAACAAAATTAAATAAAAAATAATATCCTTAAAAATATAAGTACTTTTAAAATATACATTTAAATTGCCATTTAAAAAACTGTTCCACTTTCACAGCAACAAATGACAGACAAAAGTGTTGCGATATTTAACAAAATGCATGAAAAGCTACTAGATATTAACTTCCAAACTAGTCACGATTATCAGATGTTCTCAGATAAACTTTTTGCCAAAGGTAATGAAATGCAGATGATGTTCTCTTAGCACCAAACATACTGGCATAAATATTGATAAAGACAGCAGCAAAAAAAATCATTCTGATCACATGATCATGTTGAAAATCTTCTTTGGTATTCACTTTTGTAAACATGCCAAGATTACACAGATCAATCTGTTTAATCCTCTATCAATGGTGCTGAAACCTGTGTGATGTCTTGAATCAGAAGACAAAGAGACCCAGGTACAAACTGGAGAGAAACTTGTTGAAAAGGATCCAGTAGAATATGACAAACACTGATGTTCCATATACTGATTCAGACAATCACTAAAATTTAAGTCATAGCACCAGTATAATAATTCTTATTTCTTATAGATTTAGTTGCACTTTTATGAGCTCTTTTATGGCTGTTTGTTAGTCTATTGTAAGTGGATGACTTAATAATACTCTGTTGTTTTTCAGATTTATAAATTTAGTTTATGAACACAACTTAAAAAAAGTTTTGAGACGAAAAGGATAAGTTTAGCTTAAGTTTTTTCAAGATGGCGCCTGTGCGAGTGGCATGCCGTCTATCTCTCCTTACCCTGTTTTATTTTTGGCTGTTTTTATGTGCGCTTATACCTTGTTATCATACGGAGCCTGTCGTTTACGATCGTCAGACACTCCTGGACATTCGCAGTTGCTGCATCAACGCTTTTAATGCGGGACTGGGAAATTTCGCAGAAAATTCCTACAGGAGCACTCTCGGGGACATTCCAGATTTTCTTCGCCGTTGGCCATTGGATGTTAACCCGAGAAAACGGCGGAGAAGACGGGGGAAACGCAGCGGAAAACTGGTCAGCCTAAAGATCTATCTGCGAGCCGAGCTTCGAAAGATCTCTACATCTCGGCCATGCACTGAGGATCGATTCCGCTCCGCGGTTCAATATATGGTGGTCCCAACATCTCGTTGGCTCACAGATATTCAGACTAAGTCCCCTATTTCCTCAAATGGCCTGGTTCGTCCACTGCAGGGTTCTGACACACGGATTATTTTACGACCCCGTCAGATGGGAGTAAATTCTTCAAATCTTTGCCCTCTGAGGAAAGCTGCAGCTCCTTACAGCATTCTGCATTCTCCCAAAATGGCGCTGATCAATGCTCACTCCTTGGTCAACAAGACATTTATCCTACATGACTTTATTATATCTAATAACCTTGATTTTATGTTTATCACCGAAACCTGGATGAAGGTAGGAGATTTGAGCCCTTACTCTGATCTTGTTCCAACTGACTATTGTTTTTATAACTCTCCTCGTCCGGTTGGTCGGGGTGGAGGGTTAGCTGTTATTGCCAAAAAAAGTTTTGGAGCACGCTGCCAATTGCTACCATCCATCAACCCTACAAGTTTTGTAGTGCAACTATTAACACTTGACTGGACTCAACCTATCGTCCTAGCCTTAATATATCGACCGCCGCACCTGACGAAGGATTTTATGGAAGAACTCACAGAGCTCGTTGGTGATTTAATTATGACATACGATCGGATTTTATTATTAGGAGACTTTAATGTACATGTATGCTGTGCTTCGGATCACCATAGCATCGGAGTTCTTGAATATTATGGACTCTTTTAATCTGGTGCAGTGGGTTAAAGAACCCACACACAATCGTGGTCACATGTTGGACTTAATTTTGTCTTTTGGACTCTCAATAATTGATACTGAAGTGGTTGAATTACCTATCTCTGATCAATTTTGTCTTTTGGACTCTCAATAATTGATACTGAAGTGGTTGAATTACCTATCTCTGATCATTTTCCTATCATGTTTAAAATGTCTCTTCCAGCTATTAATTACAACACTGTCTCTGATTTAAAACAAGTTCGAGCGTATTCACCGCGATTTCTCGAGGCCTTTACTGAACGTTATAATGAATTCATCTCTTCAGTGTCCTATGAAATTGTAGTTTCAGATCTAGATGTTGAGCACCATCTTGAATCTTTAAACACTACTTGGTTAGATATATTAAATGTTGTTGCACCCTATAGGCTCCAAAAGCTGAAACGTAAGTCTGCGCCATGGATAGATCAAGATATTCGCTCTCTGAGACAATCTTGTAGGAAGGCAGAAAGGAAATGGAAGAGAGACAAACTTCAAATATCCTTTATCATTCTTAAAAAGTGTCTTTGGACATATCAAAGTGCAGTTAAGAAAGCTAAGTCTCTTTATTTTTTTACTTTAATCGAGGAACACCATCAAACTCCTAGAGTTCTTTTTTCAATTATTAATTCAATACTACATCCTGCTGTACAGACCTTCCGTAATCCTAATACAGCTTTATGTGAAAACTTTTTAAATTATTTTAACACTAAAATTATAAATCTAAGAGCTCAAATACAGGACACTAGTGGTAATAATCTGATATCAACGAGTCCATTAGCCTCTTGGACTACTTTTAATTCTATTTCCTTAGAATCACTAAAGGATATAGTTGTAAAATTAAAAACCTCTTCAAGTCCCCTCTACATTGTGCACCCTCGCTATCTGAAGTTATTAATTGATATTGTAGGACCTAGCCTTGTAACTTTAATTAATAAATGCTTGCAGTCAGGGTTAATCCCTGATAGCTTAAAAAGGGCCACAGTGACTCCGGTGCTAAAGAAACCCACACTCGATACATCTATATTAGCACATTTTTGCCCTGTGTCTGTCCTTCCTTTCATTTCCAAGGTGATGGAAAGAATTGTCTCTCTGCAACTTCAGTCATTTGTATCTACTAATCATATCTATGAGATCTTTCAATCAGGTTTCAAATCTCTACATAGTACTGAAACGGCCCTTGTAAGAGTCCTAAACGATATTTTAATGATTACTGATTCGGGAGCTTCGGTCATTCTAATTATGCTGGACTTGTCTTCAGCTTTTGATACTGTTGACCATGGAATTCTCATTTCCCGCCTGGAGTCTTATATAGGACTAGGAGGAGCGGTGTTAAACTGGTTTAAATCTTACCTAACTAACAGAACTTTGTCTGTTAAAATTGGAAATTTTACTTCATCATTACACAAGCTATCATGTGGCGTACCACAGGGATCTGTTCTTGCACCCACTATTTTCCATGTATTTACTTCCCTTGGGATCCATTTTTAGGAAACATAATGTAGCCTTCCATTGTTATGCTGATGACATGCAAATTTATCTGCCGTTGACCAGTGGTAATGAGAATGCAGTTAGTAAATTATCAGCGTGTTTCAATGATGTAAAGGCATGGCTCTCAAAAAACTTTCTTTTTCTGAACTCAGACAAATCGGAAGCGATTGTTTTTCGCCCCTCCGAACATAGTAGACAACATTTACCTAACCTTGATCCTTTAAACCTTACTATCTCAGCAAAAGTGCGTAACTTAGGTGTGGTAATAGATAACAGCTTAAAATTTGATAGGCAAATTGCCTCGGTAGTGGGCTCGAGTTTCTTTCACCTTCGCTCCTTTTCCAAAATAAAATCTTGCCTATCCAATGCCTCTCTAGAAGTTGCTATTCACGCCTTTATAACATCCAGGCTAGATTACTGCAACTCTCTATATTATGGGGTTTCTAAGAGTCAAATCTCTCGTTTACAAGTTGTTCAGAATGCAGCAGCACGCTTGTTGAAGGGTGGGAAAAAATTTGATCATGCGACACCGCTTCTGAGATCCCTTCACTGGTTACCTGTTCAATATAGAATAGAGTATAAAATTTTACTATTAGTTTACAAATCCTTAAATAATCTTGCACCAACTTATTTAGTGGATCTACTTCACCCATATACTGCAAATCGAGAATTGAGATCAGCAAACAAATCCCTCCTTCTGATTCCTAGAACCCGCTTGAAAAAGAGGGGAAATAGAGCTTTTGAAGTGGTGGGCCCCACACTATGGAATAAGCTCCCAATTCAACTTAAAATGGCTTCCACTCTATCTGAGTTTAAAACAGCGCTAAAAACTCATTTATTTGGATTAGCTTTTATTATGTAATACTTGATTGATTTTATTTTATTTTAATGTACCATATTTGACTGACGATTGAAATGTGTTGTGCAATGTGTATTGTATTGTGATTACTGTACAGCACTTTGGTCGGCCGAAAGCCGAAAGTAAACGTGCTCTAGAAATAAACAAACTTGAACTTGAACTTGAAGTTTTTACAGATAAGTGTCAATAGAACAAAATGCAATTGCAAAATGCTTGACAGTAACTCAATGATTTTTCATCAAGCTGCAGTGTTTTTAATTAATTTCCTTCCTTGAAAAACTTCCTCATACCCACAAAACCATATCCTCCTTCTCACAACTAAGCTTAAAGACATGCAACAATGGGAGGACATCATTGCTGTATTGCATTGTTGTCACCGAACATTTGTGAATATCTGAGATGTAACTGATGATTAAATTTGAAACTAAACCCACTTTTAGCTGTAATCGTATTTTAAATTGAATTATCTGAGAGACTGCACAATAATTAGGATACTATGTTTTGTGCCTTGTGGAATCCAACAATAGTTTTGTAAAGATTTGCAAACATTTCTTCACTGTCATTGATGTCCTGTGTCAACAGTTGAAATAGCACATGTAGAGAGACACAAACGCACTGATCGCTGACTCGATCAAGTTAATAATATTTTAAATTGAGAGCATAACATATTTTAATAAAATAAAAAGAGGCATAAGTAATACAAAACCAGCCATAAAGTGAACAAGATATTACAAAAACTAGACTGTGAATGTACAGTAATTATACCAATCATTGACATTTTATTACAATCTTTTACATCAAAATACAGTTTTATATATATATATATATATATATATATATATATATATATATATATATATATATATATATATATATATATATATATATATATATACAGTGGTATGAAAAAGTTTGGGCACCCCTGTAAATTTTCATGATTTTCTTTTATAAATCATTGGTTGTCTGGATAAGAAATTTCAATTAAATATATCATATAGGAGACAAACACAGTGATATTTGAGAAGTGAAATAAAGTTTATATGATTTATGGAAAGTGTGCAAGAATTATTTAAACTAAATTTAGCATGTGCATAAATTTAGGCACCACAAAATAATAATTAACTCAATATTTTGTGCATCCTCCTTTTGCATAAATAACAGCCTCTAAACGCTTTCTATAGCTTCCAATTAGAGTCTGGATTCTGGCGGAAGGTATTTTGGACCATTCTTCTTTACAAAACATCTCCAGTTCAGTCAGGATTGATGGTTTACCAGCATGGAAAGCCCGCTTTAAATCATACCACACATTTTCAATAATATTCAGGTCTGGGGACTGGGATGGGCATTCCAGAACGTTGTACTTCTTCCTCTGCATGAATTCCTTAGTAGATTTTGAGCAGTGTTTTGGGTCGTTGTCTTGTTGAAAGATCCAGCCCCGGCGCAACTTCAACTTTGTCACTGATTTCTGGACATTGTTCAGACTCTGCTGATATTGAACGGAATCCATGCGACCCTCAACTTTAACCAGATTCCCAGTCCCTGTACTGACCACACAGCCCCACAGCATGATGGAACCGCCACCAAATTTTACTGTAGGTAGCAAGTATTTTTCTTGGAATGCTGTGTTCTTTTTCCGCCATTCATAACGCCCCTTGTTTTGCCCAAATAACTCTATTTTAGTTTAATCAGTCCACAGCACCTTATTCCAAAATGAAGCTGGCTTGTCCAAATGTTCCTGAGCATACCTCAAGCGACACTGTTTGTGGTGTGTGCTGAGAAAAGGCTTTTTCCGCATTACTCGTCCATGCAGCATCTCCTTGTGTAAAGTGCGCTGAATAGTTGAGCGATGCACAGTGACACCATCTGCAGCAAGATGATGTTGTAGGTCTTTGGAGCTGGTCTGTGGATTGACTGTGACTGTTCTCACCATCCTGTGCCTTTGCTTATCTGAGATCTTTCTTGGTCTGCCACTTCTGGCCTTAACTAGAACTGTGCCTCTGGTCTTCCAATTCCTCACAATGTTCCTCACAGTTGAAACTGAGAGCTTAAATCTCTGAGACAGCTTTCTGTATCCTTCCCCTAAACCATGATGTTGAACAATCTTTGTTTTCAGGTCATTTGAGAGTTGTTTTGAGGCTCCCATGTTGCCACTCTTCAGAGAAGATGCAAAGAGAAGAAATACTTACAATTGGCCTCATTAAATACCCTTTCTCATGATTGGATTCACCTGTGTATGGAGGTCAAGGGTCACTGAGGTTACCAAACCAATTTTGAGTTCTAATAATTAGTGCTAAAGGTATTGAAATCAATACAATGACAAGGGTGCCTAAATTTATGCACATGCCTAATTTAGTTTAAATAATTCTTGCACACTTTCCATAAATCATATAAACTTTATTTCATTTCTCAAATATCACTGTGTTTGTCTTCTATATGATATATTTAATTGAAATTTCTTATCCAGACAACCAATGATTTATAAAAGAAAATCATGAAAATTTACAGGGGTGCCCAAACTTTTTCATACCACTGTATATCCTGGCACTTCTAGCAACTCAAGAACTTTAAAAAACGAAGTTTACATTAGCAACAAATCAAGAGCAGAATCATGTGTTTGAAACAAGATGATCAGATTATCTTGCTGGGGTTTTTTTTATGGTTCACAGAGATATGTTGATTCTATTCATTTTTTACAAGCAGTTTTCCTTTTTCAGACATTTTGTCTTTTGCTTTCTCAGAAGTGTGATTGAATGAAGCAAAGGCGGTTTTGCACGTTTCTCTAAGTGTTTATGTAAAATATCTTTCATACTCTATTGTGTTGTTCATGAGGAAGTTTGATTATCTTTCCCAGCACTGTGTACAAACTGATGTTAATACTTTAATGTACACATAATAATGTTGACAACTTTACAATGGAAATAAAGCCTAAATGGCTAGAATTTAATTCAGCTTGAATCAAAATGTTTCACAAATCTGAATTCTAATAAAACACTTAAATTGCATTTAATAATTAATCCTCACTTTCATTACATCTTCAGTCCACATACTGTGAGTCTTACTGACTTAGTAAAGCATGGTGGCTTTATCTTCCAGCCATAAATACTGTATAACTAAGTATAACCAATATAAGTATAACCAGTGGACAGAGAGACGATAGATGTGGTATATATGAAAGTGGTCAGTACAAAATGCCAAGGCTATAAATGCAACTTGCCAATGACAACAATAATTCTGTTTATAAATATAGAAACAAAGATACCAATAAACAAGGAAATGAAAAGTAATAAATAAAAATAAAAACCAACCCAAGAAATTGCCATTACTGTGTTAAAGCTATATGTAACAAACTTTCTTTTTATTTTGTACCAGTAGAGAGTTTACTGTAATATAATGCTTTCCAAAAAGTAAGTCAGTGATGTTGCAGAAAAACACACAGTTGCACAACACTCTGTCCGGTAACTGATGTCAACTTATTCGACCAACCGATTAAAGGTGAATTGCGCAACATTTCATGTTAAAAATACCCGTTTTTTAACCCATACATGCTTAAACAATTGCCTGATGGGCTGAATGCGCCCTTCTCTGATCACTGAGATTGCCTCTATAATCCTGTACAGTAAAATAAATAAGAGGGATTCGGGCTCGAATTTGAGACTGGGCGTGACGTCATGCGCGTTCACGCTCACCAGGCGATGTCCTGCAGGTTTGTTATTGTTAAGGCTCGGTTATACTCCAGTTTGGGGGCGTATAAAAACAGCTGCGGACGGCGCGGACTCGGACTGCTTGTGTTTATACTGTCTGCTGAGGTCCGCTCAGTGAAAGCGTTCCACACATGCGCAGTAGATCGGCAGGGACAGTAGCAAAGACGCGCTCACAACCAGTTCAAGAGGGAAACAATACGGGGAACATACATTCTACCACCTGCTGCACCGCTCATTCTCTTCAGCCTCTTCTTTGCCAGGACAAACCGGTCTCTAAGATATTTCCACTTCTGCCGACACATACTTTCTAAGTTAAACTCTGGCTAATTTCCCTCCAGGAATTATTGCACATCTGGCTGTCTTTATGATCCTTTAATGATGGGTTGTAGAGGTGCGGGTAGCGACGGACTTCTTCGCACAGCCCCTTCGAAATCGACGTCCATTTTTTTCCCCAGTGCTTTCGCGATTTTAATCTAGTAGTGGCCGCGCATACTTTGACCGCGCGGTCACAAAAAATGGGAGGCACACGGACGTCCGCAAGGAACCTCCGGGCAGACCCTCCGATGACGATTTTTACGTCACACGGACCCTAGCGGACCCTCGTGCAATTGCGGACGCGGAAAGTATAACACTAGCTTTAGCCGCCATTCTCGTATCAGCGAAGATAACTCGAGCGACAAAACTTTAGTCAACTTTCGACAAAAGTAGAAGATGGATTCAAAGAGACCGGCTTGTAGTTCATTCCAAACCCCAACGCAAACTCCACGTAAGACAAAGAAAAGAAAACTTTTGTCTAGTTATTGACCAAAAGGGCCAAATTGGAGTCAGACAGGCGTCGGAATAAGACGAGAGTCAACATCGGGAAGGCTTTCAACAAATGGATAGATCTCCGGTCTGCTCTAGGGCTCAAACGGGATCCTCAGTTGGCTGTTTTCTTGATAAAACGGTAAGATATAGCCCAGTCTCTAATGATACGGCAAATCTATGACAACAAATGACGATGCGTAAAATGTGTAATGCTTTAGCGTAAGCTAGATAAATGTACAATCAGAATTGATTTGACTAACGTTACCATTGTCAGTGAACAGGTTCATAAACTAGGAATTGTCTTCGGAAGAATAGTAACGTTACAACATGAAACATAAAACATGTCCCATAAAAGATGCTAACTATGTTTTTGTGTATGGCCTACCGGTAGCCTCTGTGTCCTTTGCTAACGTCCTTTGCCTGCGCTCTGCTCTTCTATCTTCTTCCATCATATTACTTTAGACTTTGCATCATAGTCTTTAAACGCCGCCGTTCGTACTCAGTTATTAAGGTCCTGGTAGGCAGAACAGGAACATTCCGATAGCCTCCTCCATGCTGGTATGTTGTTGTTGTATGTGGCGCCGCCGCCGCCGTGCTTGCGTCACTCCCTTACCCCTCGGTTGCTATGGCCACTTGGCCAGTGCGAAGCAAAACCGAGTTTGGGGGAGAGTAGTTCTTAGAACTGTTTAGAAGTGGACAGTTCCTATAACTAAGTTCCTATAACTACTTGTTATGAAAGCGGATATAGTGCCATTTGATTGTTTATTACCTTGAGACATTTGAGTGTACTTTGTTGACCAACTGTGTATGGTATGATTATTATTTTAAGCTTTTACAAATAATAACTTATATTGTTCATGAACGTGTTTCCATAATGGATACAGGAAAAAAAACATAAAACAGTTCAACATGGAGATAGATGGAAACAAAAACCGAAGTTTTCTTCTACCCCCGTTTTCCCCTCACACATAAGTGTGTAATTTACTCAAATGCCTTTCCTTTCATATATTTACATTGACTTGCAGATTTATAACTTTATTACCTCTGAAGACATTATGACTGTAAACAAAAGATTTGTGCGGCTGACGCTCCTTTGGTTATGAACAGCTCGTGCTCGTGCAAGCGTGCGTGTACGTGTGTTCCATGAGCGTGCACACCTCTGGTTGCAGTTTCGCTTGTCGCCAGAGGGGGGGTAGTTCTGCAAAAACTCAGAGACCTGCGCTATGCACCTTTAACATTAAGAATTTGTAGTTTTACTTTTCCTCAGCTCTAATAGTGCGACTTGATCACTCAATTTCTCTCTCTTCCTCTTTGGCATCACTGACTTAAATGACTTGACAGGTTGATAAAAGAATTTGCAACATGTCAAAAACTTAATGATGAAGCCACTAATTTACCATGAGCGATTAGAAATACATTTTTTAGTCTTCACTTCATTTACAGAAACACTTTACATACAGTATAATAAATAAAACGTCACAACAGACAACAACAAAAACTTGTTACTATCACAAACATTTCATAACCTACAATGACAAAGGAATTATGATGCTTTTCAAAGATATAGAAAAAGTCACACCTTCAGAAGATGCAGGTTGTTTTCGATAGCAGATCTGAACATTCCTCAGCTGTGAGATCATTTGAGCTGCTGGGAAGGACCTCGATCACATTCCACATATAGATGATATAAAAGCGAGAGAGAGCACCTACAGGTACAACAGTGAGACATCACAAACTCATCTACATCATGATCTTCACCATCACATGCCTTGCCCTGGTGGCCTCTGCTCTGGGTAAGTGTCTTCTTTAGAAGTTTGCAAGAAAATTATTGGGTGTACATATTCATTTACAAAATGCAAAACCTACACAAAGAGCTTCATGTGTCATGAACTTCCGTTCTTTATCTACAGGTTGTGGAGTGCCAGCAATTAAGCCACAGACGATTGGCAGCAGGATTGTGAATGGACAGAATGCCATCTCTGGTTCTTGGCCCTGGCAGGTCTCTCTGCAGGTAACTGTGTATTGGCCGACTTTTATCCTGCATTTGCCTGATTTGGTCAAAGAGTATAATGTCATATCTTCATCGTTTTTACCTCTGAAACAGAGACCTGACGGATTCCACTTCTGCGGTGGATCCCTGCTCAACCAGAACTGGGTTCTCACTTCTGCTTACTGCGGTGTCGTGTAAGAGTCTTCAATCTGACAAACTTCACATTCAATAGTGCTTAATAGATGCTGTAGTTCTTTTCTTTTCACAGTTAGTTTTATCTTTACTGCTCTCTTCTTAGGGTCGGCTATACTCGTGTCATTCTTGGAGAACATGATCGTGGCTCCAATGTTGAACCCATCCAGATCAGACTAGTTTCCCAGGTAAAAAATGTTGAATGATTTTAGAGATGAATATCAAAATTACAGATCAACTCATAGGCCTACTATTTATTTTAGTGTTCAATAACTAAACGCTTTTTAACTGTTGGTTCATTTATGCTTTTTCACACAATTGAATTGAAGTGAATCAACACTGAACTGACTTTAGCTGAATAATGACACTATTGTGTTTTTAGAGTTGCTTTACAGCAGAATTTGAATGCGTCTTATATTTGGTGAATTTTGCATCATTGATTCTGTTATTTTGATAGTTATTTTGATATCTGTTAATATCAATATTGTATAAAGTGCTATATAAATCAAGGTTACTTCACTTGACAATAATAAAACAAGAGATCACTGGACTAGAACAATAAAGACAAAACAAATAACATGCATTATAAATGTTATTATAAATCCATTATTATAATTTTAAATTACTTGAAAGTTTAACCAAAAAATATGTTTTTTTTACTTGTTAAAAACAAAAACTGATTTATTCTAGTTTCCATACAGACCAGAAGCAAACAAAAGACATGTCAGAAAAACCATGTGCTTCCACAGCTGAACACACATGAAGTAATGCCCCTACAGGCTTAAATAATGCATCCTCTAAACTTTCTAATCATGTTCCCTTAAAGAGACACCATGTTAAATACAAAATACATAGTTTAGAAACATTACATAGGAAAGACAAAATATATAAGATAAAACACAAAAAATATACTATTTTTAAACATAAAATATGCACAGTACAAATAACAGTACAACCTATACTATATTTTTAGATTTAAAATTGAGCAAAAAAAAGGATCTGTGCCATATTCTCAAATGAACATTCATGAGGAAGGTAAATGGGAAAAAAATGCATGAAAGGCTTAAGACGACAAGAAATAAACATGCTTACATGTATATTTTAGATTACCATCCATAAAGTCAGCTTCCACTAGTAACTGTCCATTTTTTTCCGGTCCTTTCTGTCTGTGCAGGTCATCAGACATCCGCTCTTCATCAGCTCGACCGCCAACAATGACGTTGCGTTGCTGAAACTTGCGTCTCCAGTTGTCTTCACTGCCCGTATCTCTCCTGTATGTCTGCCTCCATCAACCATCAACATCCTGCCTGGAACTCGCTGCTTCACCACTGGATGGGGCGCAACTCAAACCACATGTAAGTTAGACAAAGACCTGTTAGAAAAAGCCAAATCTTAAAATGTACTCTTGTATATTACTTGTTTTGTTTTGTTGTTGTTTTCCACATGACTCTGAACAGTCTCTGTCTTATGTTTTCTTTTTTTCAGTGAGTCCTCTAATCCTGCAGCAAACAGGTCTGCCAATCATTAGTCCTGCTACATGCAGACTGGTCTGGGGTCAGAGCCAAATCACTAATTCCATGATCTGTGCTGGAGCCTCTGGATCCTCATCTTGCTATGTGCGTGAAAACAGATCAGAACAAACACATTATCATATTAGTGTTGCAGCTGTTTTGATCTCAAATGTGTGTTTGTGTCTGTGTGATTCCTACAGGGTGATTCTGGTGGTCCTCTGGTGTGTGAGAGTTCAGGGGTCTGGACTCTGGTGGGCTCTGTGTCCTGGGGCATCAGCAATTGTGACACCCGTTTCCCAGTAGTCTACGCCCGCATCTCCCAAATGCGCTCCTGGATCAACACGATTATCTGAGCGCCAGTCTGAGCACTTACCCTTCAAAGGAGGCAAAGGCAGAGTTTAATCATTAATCTGTATTACAGTTGGTCTTTGTTGATGGTCTTTTTGTTCATGACTTTTGGCCTTGTGTCAGTCTGGGCTCCCGTTACCTGCTGTTGAGTTTAATGTTTTGTTTTTGGTTCATGTTACGTTTTAAACAAATAATGAAAATTCTTGGAAATGAAATAATGAAATAAAATGAAATGAATACAATACATTGTAATGAAGTGTAATCATTTATCTGAATTTAAAACATAAATTACCATAATCCACATAAAGTGCAGCAAACAAAATGAAATATAAAATATTTTCCTTTTTTTTTAAACATTTTAACATTTTTTAAACATTTAAATTGCAATTAAAAAAAACTGTGTTCCAAACTATTTGCCAAACATTATGTAATGCACATGATGTTCTCTTACCACCAAACATACTGGCATAAATATTGATAAAGACAGCCACAAAAAAAAAAATCATTCTGAAAAATGTTGAAAATCTTCTTTGGTATTCACTTTTGTAAACATGCCAATATGACACAGATCAATCTGTTTAATCCTCTATCAATGGTGCAGAAACCTGTGTGATGTCTTGAATCAGAAGACAAAAAGACCCAGATACAAACTGGAGAGAAACTTGTTGAAAAGGTTCCAGTAGAATATGACAAACACTGATGTTCCATATACTGATTCAGACAATCACTAAAATTTAAGTCATAGCACCAGTATAATAATTCTTATTGCTTATAGATTTAGATGCACTTTTATGAGCTCTACTTTTATGGCTGTTTGTTAGTCTACTGTAAGTGGATGACTTAATACTCAGTTTTTCAGATTTATAAAATTAGCATATGAACACAACTTAAAAAAAATATTTGAAACGAAAAGAGGGTGCATATTACAGAAAAGTGTCAATAGAACAAAATGCCTTTGAGGGGGAAAATTACATTTTGATTGTTTTGATTATTTTTGTTTAAAAGCAAACTGTCCATTTTGATGTACAGAATGAGCAGGAGCTGGAACAGAGATTTCATTGGAACAGAGAACATGAGATTAAATAAAGTTATGTAAAGTTTGCTATCTCGACTGGTGCCAGAAACTCAATGATTTTTTTTAAACAAGCTGCAGTGTTTTTAATTAAGGTCCTTCCTTTAAAAACCAGACTGCATTCTGTAGTAGAGTTTTGCGAACTCTCTCACCTGTTGGATTTTAATGATGTGGCTCTAAAGGACATTTTCCGCTTTGGGCTAAACGAACTGGTGAGGTCTAAATTTCCATGGGGAAAAAATATTTTTTCCCTGGCCCAATTCATTGACTATACCCGTCTTTTGAGCGGTTATCCATTTACTGTGGGTTTTGTGGACGAGGAGCCCCGCAACCCCACAGTACCCGCCAAGCCTGAACCTTTTCACGTCATGCCTTCCAATCCAGAGTCACTTCACATCATGCCTGCCAAGTCTGAGCTTCTTCACATCATGCCTGCCGAGTCTGAGCTTCTTCACATCATGCCTGCCGAGTCTGAGCTTCTTCACATCATGCCTGCCGAGTCTGAGCTTCTTCACATCATGCCTATAGAGCCTGAGCTTTACGTCATGCTTGCCCAGCCAGAAACTGTTCACGTCATGTCTTCCCAGCCAGAGACTGTTCATGATATGTCTGCGGTGCCTGTGTCTTCGGTCGAATTGGCCGCCACCACGCCAGAGTCTCTTTCCAAGACGCCACACTCCCTGAGCCCTCAGTGACTGCAACACTGGATGTCTGTTTCTGAGCCGGTGTCTGTTCCAGCCCATAACTCCATAGCTGCCCCCAAGAAAATTTTTTTTGGGGTCAGTAGGTGGAGGCCGCACCTCCATGGTCCCCTGCACTGCCTGTGCAGCCCTGGCTTCCTGCACTGCCGGCGCCACCCACACCATGTCACGTCCCATGTCCTGTCCCCCTGCACGGACCTGGCCCCCCATCCCTCCCCCAAGACCTCCTCCGCTCCACCACCCTCCTGGAATTATGTTTTGTTTTGGTTTTGCCGGGCGTCAGGAGCCGCCCTTAGAGGGGGGGATCTGTCACGATTTGATCTTGTGTCTGTCACGTTTTGGTGTGTTCATGTCATGTTCCATGTCTGTCATGTGATTCCCTGTTTGTCATGTGATCCTGCCACGTGTCTTGTCATTGGTCAATCGTCTGTTCATTGTTCACAGGTGTCCCTTGTCTTGTCATT